>JBBPBX010024608.1:0-14877 GCA_038048925.1 Garcialebias charrua
ACCAACACCATTTATGGTGGGGATGGCGTGCTGTTGACCTCAACTCGGGATGTTGTGAGTCGGTGGGCGGAATACTTCGAAGACCTCCTCAATCCTACTGGCACGTCTTCCACTGAGGAAGCGGAGCCTGGGGACTTTGGGTCGGGCTCTCCAATCTCTGGTGCTGAGGTCGCCGAGGTGGTTAAAAAGCTCCGCGGTGGCAAGGCTCCGGGGGTGGATGAGATTCGTCCTGAGTTCCTTAGGGCTCTGGATGTTGTGGGGTTGTGTTGGCTTACGCGACTCTGCAATATCGCGTGGACATCGGGGGCAGTTCCCTTGGATTGGCAGACTGGGGTGGTGGTTCCCCTATTCAAAAAGGGGGACCGTAGGGTGTGTTCCAACTATAGAGGGATCACACTCTTAAGCCTCCCTGGTAAGGTCTATTCAGGGGTTCTGGAGAGGAGGGTCCGTCGGATAGTCGAACCTCGGATTCAGGAGGAGCAGTGTGGTTTTCGTCCTGGTCGTGGAACACTAGACCAGCTCTACACCCTCAACAGGGTCCTGGAGGGTGCGTGGGAGTTTGCCCAACCAGTTTACATGTGCTTTGTAGACTTGGAAAAGGCATTCGACCGCGTCCCTCGGGGGGTTCTGTGGCGGGTACTCCGGGAGTATGGGGTACCAGGCCCATTGATATGGGCTGTTAGGTCCCTGTACGACCGGTGTCAGAGCTTGGTCCGCATTGCCGGCAGTAAGTCAGGCTCGTTTCCGGTGAGAGTTGGACTCCGCCAAGGTTGCCCTTTGTCACCGATTCTGTTTATAACTTTTATGGACAGAATTTCTAGGCGCAGCCAAGGTGTTGAGAGGATCCGTTTTGGTGGCCTTAGAATCGCTTCTCTGTTTTTTGCAGATGATGTGGTCCTATTGGCTTCATCAGCTCGTGATCTACAGCTTTCGCTGGAGCGGTTTGCAGCTGAATGTGATGCGGCCGGGATGAGGATCAGTTCCTCCAAATCCGAGGCCATGGTCTTGAGCCGGAAAAGGGTAGCGTGCCCTCTCCGGGTCGGGGAGGAGGTCCTTACCCAAGTGGAGGAGTTTAAGTATCTCGGGATCTTGTTCACGAATGAGGGAAAACTGGAGCGTGAGATCGATAGGCGGATAGGTGCAGCGTCCGCAGTGAAGGGGGCGCTGTACCGGTCTGTCGTGGTGAAGAGAGAGCTGAGTCAAAAGGCAAAGCTCTCAATTTACCGATCAATCTACGTTCCCACCCTCATCTATGGTCATGAGCTTTGGGTTATGACCGAAAGAACAAGATCTCGGATACAAGCGGCTGAAATGAGTTTTCTCCGCAGGGTGGCTGGACTCTCCCTTAGAGATAGGGTGAGAAGCTCAGTCATCCGGGAGGGACTCGGAGTAGAGCCGCTGCTTCTCCACATCGAGAGGAGCCAGTTGAGGTGGCTCGGGCATCTGGTTAGGATGCCTCCTGGACGCCTCCCTGGTGAGGTGTTCCGGGCATGTCCCACCGGGAGGAGACCCAGAGGAAGACCCAGGACACGCTGGAGGGACTATGTTTCTCGGCTGGCCTGGGAACGCCTTGGGATTCCCCCAGAGGAGCTGCTCCAAGTGGCTGGGGAGAGGGAAGTCTGGGCCTCCCTACTTAGGCTGCTACCCCCGCGACCCGACCCCGGATAAGCGGAAGAAAATGGATGGATGGATGGATGGATGGATGCTTCCACTGTGTTGTATAAATAATCTCCATCTCATGTAATAACATTTAGCTGACGAGGATTGCCGGAGTCTGGCTGGCTCAGAGGCTGTTGCTAGCACACTTAGCTTTCAGGATGACAATATTAACACACAACAGACCTAAAAATGCCACCGTAGAAATGGGAGCAAAAACAAAAGTGTTGTTTTATATTTTTGTTCAGTGTGTTTCATTGTAGCCTCTTTCTGTTGTGAGAGCTTTTTTTGCTGCTCAGTGTTTTTAATGGTGAATTTCTTCTGAAGCTGGCAGAGCTGGGAGACGAAGAGGGAGGCAGAAGAGGATGAAGATGATAACTATGTAAGTTTTGTTTTTTGTAATGAAAGATGATAGATTGCATGGATTATTACACTATTTTAAAATTGAAACTTGTGAATTACAAGTTGTGGTTAATAATGTTAATTAGGAATTATTTTTTCATAAAAGTTCTATTTTTGTTCTGGTGAAAGAGCATTAAATACTTCATGCACACAAATGGTGTACTATATTTTTTTGCCTAACCCAATGAGAATTGATAACAGAATTGATAAGGAATTGAATCGATAAATGATATCGATAAAGGAATTGATATTGATAATTTCTTAACAATTCCCATCCCTAAATAAATAGCTTTGGTCCAAGTACAGAGCCTTGAGGAACTCCACATGTGATATTACAGAGGTCAGATCTTACATAATTTATCCGTACAAACTGTTTCCTATCTTTCAAATAGCTAGATGCCCACTGTAATGCTCGTCCTCTAATACCATATTTGTTCAATTTTTCAAGGAGAATAGTGTGATCAATAGTATCAAATGCTTTTTTAAATCAACCAAAATACTGACACAATATTGTTTTTGATTTACAGCAGTAGTTATTTGTTCTATTAATTCCATGAAAGCCATTGATGTAGTTTTTTAACACATACTGACTGTTACTTAGAATATTTTGTTTATCTATCATGTCTAAGATCTTTACATACTGTACTTAGCCAAACTAATAACCCACACATACAAACAATAAAAAAAAAACAATATCTACAGGTAGTTGTTAAACCTTGTACACCTCAATATGTTTTTTGAGATTAGATGAAGTCTTGTAAGCTGCTGTTACTGTAGAGATCAAACACAGTTTGCATCTGGACGCTGTCTCTTTTTCACCCTCTGGACATGAAACCTTCCTCCAGGTACGGCCACGTGCACTCGTCCTCAGCCATTACCTCGTCATTTTCTCTGTTGACTGTTTGTCCTCTGTCCCTATTTTTGCTTTTTCTCCAAATCTTCGGTCCATAAATGACTCTCTACTCTACAGAGTTGTCCTTCACTTATGTCATAGGTAATTGGCGCGTTCACAATCTGAGAGTTCTATTGGCTACAAAGATGCAGATGAACAATTTGAATATTAATTCAAATTGCAGCCATACTCAGTAACGACTTCTGATTTTAAAAGTAGTTAAGTAGATTACATGTTCTAAATTGTACTTGCATATGAGTAAAGTACAAACTTGAAAGAAATACTCATAAAAGTACAAGTACCTAAAAAAAATCTACTTAATTACAGTAATGTGACTATTTGTAATTCATTACGTACTTCCACCCCTGCTGGTGCCAAAAAGCAGAAACCCTGCTATCATGATTCCAGTGATATAAACATCTTCGGTGTCCTCCCTGAGCCAATAAGGAAAGGCACATCAGCTCCCAAACTCCCCACGGATCCATGACGTATCCTGCCACATGTGTCTCAGCAAGGCAGGAGGGGTTTCCAGGATCCTGTTGTTTTGTTGAAAACATTTTATCGATTGCGTTGAAATAAAAGACTGACCAGATCCAAGCAGGAGGAGAACGCGAGAGGGAAGAAAATGTATCAGTCTTGCACGAGAGCGAGTGAGGGGGGAAAAGGTTTTAGTTTAAAGTTAACCTGTTGTGAGTTTTGAGTTTTTATTTTTTAGGAATGATCAACTTGGAGTGTTGACAATTTAAATGTTAAAATTTTTCAAAAGGTTTGCAAAGCAACAATTTTACTTTCATATAATTTACACTTCTTATACAGATATCATGGTGACCTCAGTGAGCTTCTGGCAGCAGCTTTAATGTTTATTTTCATGTTGGTCTTCTTTAAATTTTTTCTGCAGTTATACATCAAACTCTCAGCATTTTGTCAGCTTAGATTATTCCAATAGTACCAGTAAATCCTGAATTAATTTTGGGGATTATAAAAAAAAAGATGACTGTTCCAATTTTATTGAGCAGCCACCTGCATTGGCACACAGCCAAATGCAGGCCAAAGTGTTTGTACCTTGGTAAATGTTGCTATTAAAGGTCAACATAAAGAAAAGTCAAAAGACAGTTTTAACAAAAAGTATTCCAAACATAAAATCAGTATTCTTTCATAACAACAGCTTCTGAATAATTTTAGCATTTTGCCAAAGCATTACAAAGAGAATGTTGGCTGTTTGCTTCCTTTCAGCAACTAAAAATAATGAAGGTTTTTAAGAACTTACCTCCATTGGTGTAATGTAATCATTCATGCCTCTGTTGAAGATGTAGATCACTGCATCATAGAGCTGATTGTTCCAACATACTTGAACTACCTAGACAAAAACATGCACAAATAATAATAATAATGCCAAAAAATACAGTGATAAAAATCCAAAAGAAGCAATCAGAAGATAAATTACGGTAGCTTCACTCCAATTTCCACATTACAGTACCGGCACATGAAATAAATAAATAAAGTAATAGTCCAAAGCAAATTTTTGTATAAATTTATAGACACAAATGTGTTGATTTTTGGACAAAGACAGAAAAAAAATGTTTATCTTGTATATTGCACTGTTGTTTTATTTACAGGTCTTCCTATACATGCATTTACCTGTTGTATATCCAGGTTGGTAACATCTAAATGGACAATGCATCTCTCTAAGCTGTCCATCATCCCACTATCATGGTAATGGGCAAGGAGGTCCTTCATAATGGGTGTGGTTAGGTGACCAAGGCGGTTGGTGACAATATACGACTCCAGAGACTCCAGAAAAACACCCTTAGCAATCGTGTTCTCTACCATCCGTGGATACAGCTGGTTGAACAGCAGGTCACTGTTACAACAAGCACGAAAAATAAATGTCAACATTTAGGACTTGTTCAACGTAAAACACACAACTGTAAGGCTACAGAATTCATGCTCAATCATCCAGGTACCAGATTCAATAATTCTCAGTCGAGTCATCTGGACAGTTTCTTTTTTATATAAATGTTTTACCCTCTATCTGGAGGGCCTGATCAGTCAGAGGAGTTCCAGTAAACTGTTTCCAAACAACTGTAAGGTTGTTCTTAGAGTAAATACCCCCGCCCCAAAACACACACACACCAAATAAATTCATGTAACTAATCATTACAATATCAAAATGTAAGTAATAAAACACAAAATATTTGAACTTGGACTAAAATGATTTTGACTGATGGTTACCGGTAGGTTACCATACCATACCATACCAGCTTTATTTATAGAGCACTTTAAACACCTACAGAACCAAAATGCTGTACACACAACAAAACAATCACAATCAGGTAATAAAATGATTAAAATAAATAAGAGTCACATAATAAAAGTTGAGGAATCATACAATCAGATAAAACAAGCG
Organism: Garcialebias charrua; assembly: GCA_038048925.1. Lineage (NCBI taxonomy): Eukaryota > Metazoa > Chordata > Actinopteri > Cyprinodontiformes > Rivulidae > Garcialebias > Garcialebias charrua. The sequence goes on from JBBPBX010024608.1 coordinate 5,358, forward strand.
ACTAAAATTATTAAAAGTCAACATCGCAGATGGTGTCATAGGCCAGGGAGAAGAGATGGGTTTTAAGAAGAGATTTAAAAACAGACAGGGAAGAGGCCTGTCTGATGTTCAAGGGAAGGTTGTTCCACAGTTTAGGAGCTGCCACAGCAAAAGCACGGTCTCCTCTGAGCTTGCGTTTTGTCTTTGGGACACTCAGGAGCAGCTGATCACATGACCTGAGGGATCGAGAGGGTGTGTATGGCTGCAGCAACTCGGACAGATAGGGCGGGGCGAGACCATTTTGCGCTTTAAAGGGGACCACACATGCAAAATTCACTTTTTAATGTTTTTTTACTCAACTTTGGGTATTTACTTCATAAAAAAACAGTCCTTGTGCCAAAAAAATGCACCCAGTGGTTTATTTACTCTAAGTAGATTTATTTGTCTGTGATTAAAAACGCTTCGTTTCACACTTCCTGCGGTTTGTGACGTCACAAACCGTAGCCAATCACCTCAAGCCTGAGTCCAGCCCCTCACCTAGCAACCCCTGGTGATGCTCCACCCACTTGAGTATAAAAGATGTCACGGTTGCCTAGCGGTTTAGGAGCTGACCTGGCGGTCATTTATTCATTTATTTAGCCCCCGGGGGGCTAGGGGTTTGCCCTGCTCCAGCCATGCAGCACATCTCGAGTAAAACCAGAATGTTTTATTACCTTGTTTGAATGAACTCTGTCTCGTTGAAACTGTGCACACACACTCTCGCGGTTTGGACTTGTTTCTTATATGATGAAGGACTACTTTTGCACAACTGTCAGTTTGGTTGAGCGGTTACGACACTTGAGCGCCACGCAGGAGAGCGGAGATCGCATCCTGTCAACGGCATCTTTTTTCCCCCCCTTTTTTTAAAGCCTTTTGTTTCGGAGAAATCGGGGTGAGACTAGATATATACATCGACATAATAATACTTTATAATTGTTATTTTTACGTTTTAGTTCAATTTTTAGTGTAATATCGCTCCCAACGCGCAGCCGGCAGAAAACTGTGCACACACACACTCTCTCGCGGGGCGACAGTCTGTACCATCAAGCACCACTGATCGATATATTTTCAGATTAGCAACTTATTTATTTTAAGAATACCTTTCACTTCATCAAAATCTAATCAAAACTTCAGCGTTCTAAATGTAGGTGGTTGTGATTATTTCTTATACGATGAAAGACTGCTTTTTGCATAACTGCCCGGTTGGCCCAGAGGTAGTGAACTGGACTCGTCATCCGAAGGACACGGGTTCGCGTCCCGGCCGCGGCATCCCTTTTTTTTTTTTTAAGCCTTTTGTTTTGCAGACCGCCGTCTGCGTGCGGGAGTTGCTGGGAGCTACTGACTTTTGAGGTCTGGGGGTCCGGTCAAAGGTTGCCTCATGCGGATAAATTAACTGGAGACATTCTGTGAACTTTGTGTGTGGACTGAAGCAGCGATAGCTCCCAACAGCGCCGCATGCAACGAGCGGAGCTAACACCGCCCGCTCGGAGGAGGAAAAGCTATCATTAGCCTCGAAGGTGGGCTAATGCTAAAAAAAGGAGCTGCAAATGGCGGCGCGCGCAGAGGGCTTTTGGTAAGTTATCTTAAGCTACTAGCACTAACAGTAAGTCAAATGAGTAATAAAAAAGAGCTAATTTTAAAATAACAACATATTAGAGATACTGGCTGTTACAGAGGGCGTAGTTAATGTAAATAGGTCTTTGTAGGGCGTGGCTTTCAGACCTCATTATTCATAAACCGGTCGTTTAGAACGGAAGTGAAATTTGGCAGAATTAGAAAGGGGATATTTTATTATCTAAGCATTATTTTGTGTATAAAATTGACTGAAAATGGTCTGGATAGCCCACAGATAAACCACAAAAAATTATATATCCTACATTTGGTCCCCTTTAAAAGCAAATAAAAGAACTTTAAAATGAATCCTGGAATGTACGGGAGCCAGTGCAGGGAGGCTAAAACAGGAGTAATGTGGTCAAACTTTCGTGTGCCAGTTAAAAGTCGTGCAGCGGCGTTCTGTACCCTCTGAAGCTGAGAGATACACGAATCACTGATTCCTATATAGAGTGCATTACAGTAGTCCAGCCGTGTGGTCACAAAGGCGTGAACTACTGTTTCAAAATGCTGCTTGGAAAGAATTGGCTTCACCTTAGCCAGCTGCCTCAGGTGGAAAAAACTAGTTTTAACAACTGCTCTGATGTGGTTTTCTAATTTTAGTCCGGCATCGATCTTGACCCCCAGGTTTGTAACAATAGGTCTGATGTATTGAGCCAAGGAACCAACATTGACCTTGGGAGTCTCAGTGGAGCTTCCAAAAACCATCACCTCAGTCTTCCCCTCATTAAACTTTAAAAAGTTCACAGCCATCCAGGCTTTGATGTCCTCCAGACATGAAAACAGAGGGGCCAGAGAGTTGGAGTCCTTTTTCTGAAGCGGGACATAAATCTGCGTATCATCTGCATAACAATGAAAGGAGATCCCATATTTTCTAAGAATGGAGCCAAGAGGGAGCAGGTACAGCGTGAAGAGGAGGGGGCCTAAGACTGAGCCCTGAGGAACCCCACACAGAAGAGGAGCAGAGGAGGACACATGGTCACCAAGGCGTACACAGAAAGTACGCTTGGCTAAGTAGGACCTAAACCAGTTCAGTGCTGCACCGCTGACACCCCCCCATTGTTTCAAATGACATAGTAAGATGTCGTGGTCCACTGTGTCAAAAGCAGATGATAAATCTAAAAGCAGGAGGACAACACTGTCACCAGAGTCTGTTGCTAAAAATATGTCGTTAAAAACCTTTAAAGACCGTGTAAAGTGAAATTAAATTTGTGTTTTTATTTTGTCACATGGCATAAATATGTGTTATTAATCACCCATATAAATCTGACTGATTAAAAACATTGATTTCCTTATAAAATTAAGTCTCAAAAATCATGAAAAAACATGATTTTGACTTGCTCTAGAACGCTGGGGGCGTGTCGCACGTGGGCGTGATTTCAGCGCAGTACTGCGCCATGTCCAGCCCCCTTCAGAGCTGAGCTGTGTGGGGAGGCATACGGGGGAAGCAGAGATCACCTGCTCTGTTTTTATCTGAGTTCTGGCTTCCAGCAGCTCCTTTTTCCAAGAGTTACGCTGTTTTTAGTGCACTAACAACTCTGGTTATGTTTTTAAAGTTGAGGACACATAACTCCGCTGTTATAATCAGCGCTATTTTAGAAGATGAGCGGACTCGCGGTCCGAACCGGTCACATCGCATGCGGGGTCTGATCGCACACACACACACACACACACACACACACGCGGACTCGCGGTCCGAACCGGTCACATCGCATGCGGGGTCTGATCGCCACACACACACACACACACGCGGGCGCGCGCGCGACCCGGTCACATCGCATGCGGGGTCTGATCGCCACACACACACACCGCGCGCGCGCGACCCGGTCACATGCATGCGGGGTCTGATCGCCACACACACGCGCGCGCGGGGGGGGGCGGAGGTGCGCGGAGGTGCAGGTGGCATGTGGTCGCTCCAGCAGCACGCCAGTACTGGAGGGAGACGGTCGGTAGCGAGTGAACGGCTCCACCGAAGAACGCATTTATAACGGCTGGAGCTGCAGGGGGTGGGGCTTGTGACCGCGTGACGAAACGCGGTCACATTTAAACCACGCCTAAAAAATCCTGAAAGAGAAATGTGTTTATACACAGTTTGATCTATAACTCCAAAATTAATTGAGCTACAATTTTGAGACTTTTTACTCATTTACAAGATTACAATTACGACATTTATAATGTTTATTGAAGAAAATGTTGAAATTCACTTTACACGGTCTTTAAAAGAGCAGATTCTGTACTGTGCAGAGCTTTAAAACCAGACTGTAAAACCTCGAGAATGTTCTGTTCTTCCAAATATGCTGATAGCTGGTTGTACACAACCTTCTCGAGAATTTTTGAAAGAAATGGCAGTTTGGTTACATATTGTTTCCATTCCTAAAATCAGATGGTCAGATCAGAAAGCTGCGAAAGTTTGCAAGTAAAAACTAAGAAAAATTCTGTGAGGTGCACATTCAGACCTGTCCAACAGGGTGTGACTCAGGAGACACTGGTTGTCCTCCAGTCAGATAGTCAGAATCCAGGGGCGGCCGGCCAATAGGGGGCGCCACCCCACTGGAACTTCTAGACCATTTTACATTGAAGACTTTTAAAAAATTAATAAAAATGAAATAATAAAAGAAAAATATTTCGAAATATATGCATACCGGTATATGTTTTTAGTTGTGTAGGATAAATATTTTATGAGTAATGATGAGTTATATTGTTTGTTTCAAAAAACGTTTTCTGATTGGTGACGTATTTCCTGTTTTGGGGGCACCTGAATCTTATCCATAGACTCTCGTTATAAGTGGCGCATGCGCAGTTATTCCACGACGTTACAAAACAATGGGAAGATGCTGGGCGCAGTTTTCACCGCCCTGGACAGTCCAACGTGAGCTCTACCTACCGATCGCGTGTTTCCGGCTGTTTATTTTTTTATTTTTTTATTTTTTTGTCTGGAAAATTAGCCGTGCGGTCAGTGACTCAAGCAGGCTTGCTCAGGTAAGTTTTAAATCATTGAAAGCCCTTTATCTAATGTCTATTTGCATTTAATAATAATAATAATTAATTCAATTTATAACGCACTTTTCATTACTGAAAATCTCAAAGTGCTACACATATATTGAATGCTACACACATTCATAAACCGGTGGCGGCAGACTACCATGCAAGGTGCTTTCCAGTCCTACCGGGAGCAACTCAGGGTTAAGTGTCTTGCCCAAGGACACAACGACACATGGTGCGGGTCCCGGGAGTCGAACCGCCAACTTTCCGATCGGGAGACGACTGCCATTACCACTACACCACGGCCGCCCCATTTCTGACTGATATGCCTCTCAAATTTTAGATGGCTGCCTTCAGCTGACTTTTTATTCTAAAAGTGGCAACTGGTGAGTTTGTTTTTGGAGCTAACATGCTAATGCTAGCCTTTATCTAATGCTTATATTATTATATTACCATTCCTGACTGATATCCTCTCCAATTTTAGGTGCTCTGTTTGTGATAAAAGCCTTCATCTGACTATTTATTCTAAAAGTGGCAACTGGTGATTTTTTTTCTTTTCATTGTTTGTTTGTAGAGTTAGGTTGCCAGTGCAGGTTATTGTACAGTATTGGACTCTGATGGCTACATTTATTTTAATTTGCTTTAAAAAAAATGATCAAACATTAATAATTTTATATACTAAATGTCACTTGTGGTGTTTTACTATTTCTTAACACTGTATTGATCTGGAGAATGAAAACAAAGCCTCTTGCAAGTAGAAATGCAGAAATGTTTTAATCTCACTTATTTTCCTTTCTATAATTTATATATAATTTACTTATTTATATATATTTTTGTTTGTTCTTTGTTTTAGTGAGTCAAATTGGCTCTTCTCATCCTGAGCATTTAATTGTTCTGTTGACCTTGTATTAATCTGCATTTGATTAAAAAAAAAACTGTTTGAAATTGGGAATTATTTTTTTCATTTTGGAGAAATAGCCGGTGGACATTTCACGGGCCGCCACTGTCAGCATCTCGCCATGTGTCAAAGTACACTTGGGCTTTAGTTTGTGTGTTTTATGTGTGTAAATGGTGAAACAGTCTACTTACGCCTTTTGCAGCAGCAGGCAGTAATCCACCAATACTGGAACCACATCCTGAGAAAACCATAGACAATAAGGCAGAAATGAGATTGTGTTCATTTCTTATGAAACAGTTGTGCCTGAAACATTTAATTACAAACCTTCATGAACTGAGGACAGATACAGTGCAAATGTCAACTTCTTATTTTTTGCTTAAAAATTTGAATATAGTACAACTTTTATTTGGTAATCTTTATGCTTGGTGTACATATATGATATGCTTGTGGAAAAACATAAGTGGCATATGAACATTTCCTCACTAAGTCACTTTTTCTCCTAAATGAGTTTTTATTTTTCTTATTAACCTTGATTTAACCAGGCAAACTGAGATCACAAATCTCTTTTGCAAAGGAGGCCTGGGCCTGAAGGCAGCTAACATGCATGTCATTGGTCTGTAGGAGGAAACTGGAATACCCAGAGAAAACCCACGCAAGCACGAGAAGAACATGCAAACTCCACACAGTTTAAAATGGACCCAAGGTCCAACCAGGGATTGAACCCAGGACCTTCCTGCTGTGAGGCAACAGTGCTAACCACTGAACCGTTGTGCTGCCATATCTTACTGTATTAGCTTAACTACCGGTAATTGTATTTTGGTGCTGTACATGTAGTTAACTCAACACTTCTTAGAAAAGTTTCTTCAGGTATATTAAATTTACCTGGAAATGCTGCTCCATCACTTGGATCTTGCCGTGTTCTGGACACTTTTTTAAAGCGCACTCGGCAAACTGAAGAAGAATCTCCACCATCTGTGAACACACAGAGTTATTTGAGCTGACATCTAGCAAGGTAGATACTTTGTACATCCATCAAAGAAAAAAAAAAAAATAAATCCTCTTACCTTGTCACTGACAGCAGCTTTCCTTTTCTGTGAATCTCCATGAAGACCTTGAACAAAAAGATTCAATAAAATACAATGCTGACATTAAATGATCCAGATTGACCAAAACCTTTTTTTTTTTATGTGAGTCAAACACGTGACCTGACAAGACGTTACATTTTCCCTCCATTTCTCTTTGCTACCATGTGTTATGAGGCCGTGATCAGGGTGGTTTACTGATGTGCGATGTACATTTCACTCACCAACCACAGCCTTAGCAGTTCCCTCATGAAACGACCAGGCCAGAGTTAGAGCCTCAACAAAATCCTCCAGTTTCAGCAAACAGTCAATGCGCTGGCCACAGAGAAAGAAAAACTAGACTTTTATATGTTTAATTTTATTTACGGTTGTTTCCACAAAGTGTTTTACAGTGTCATTCTAATTCATCGTTTTCTACATTTAACACTTACTAGTTCAGATTCACCCTATACAGTATATTGTTCTATATCTTGTAAAATAAAAAAATACAGTGATGTAAATATTGGAAGTAACAGACAACTTTCCATTTGGAGGAGGATTTAAACCTAGGCTACCTCCTCAGGTTTAGGACTGTTTGATTCTAATTTCCATTGCTTTGATTCTTCTTTTTAATAATAATTTCCCTGACTGCCATTGGTGTGTAACTACAATGTAACAAAGTAAAAAAAAAACTACCATACATACCTCCTTCCAGTTCCTTAGTGACAAGACGTGAGCCGACTGCAAAGCAGAAAACAACCATACTGTTATAAAATAAGATGTGACATGTTTGTTGTTTAGAATTACCTTTAAAGATTAATATTTTGAAGTTTGTAATGAAGCAAAAAAAAAATCATAGAATGTAATACATGTAACCACTAAATTAATTTAATTAATTTCAATTCAGTTTATTTATATAGCCCAAATCACAACAGAAGTCATCTCAGGGCACTGAACAGAAACATTCATATACAGATCCTTTCCAAAAAATTAGAATATCATGGAAAAGTTGTTTAACTTCCATAATTCCATTCAAAAAGGTAATCTTTAATAGATGATAGCTTCAAGGCCCACAATTTAAACAATTTCAAGTATTTATTTGTTTATTTTTACATAATTTGGGCCTCCAGTTCATGAAACCCATGAAAACAGGATTTCAAAAAATTAGCCCACACTACCGGTACTCAGTTTTTGCAGGACCAAAAGAAAAAGAAATCAGGATCACAACAAATCAATTAAAATATGGTACTTTCAAAATGATATGTTAAAGATCTACTGACATGATTTTTTTACTATTCATAAAATTGCTCAAAATATTTTATAATTTAAACATGTTCATTTTTGCAAACAAAATGATAAATCACTTTAATTTTGCTTTAAAAGTGATTTTGAACTTCAAGCCGTGTTTAATCATGGGAAATCCCATTACACCCGAACGCACCATCTGTGACGTAGTGTGCAGAGAGCTCTGGGCTTGTCACAGTGCGTGCGTGTGAGCAGCTCCACATGAAGGTAAGTCTGATACAGCATCAGACCTACCGTAAATTAGATCCAGTTGTTTCTTGTTCCATCACCCAAACTATTTTCTGCTTCTCAAAATGAAAACAAATAACTCAAATCTTCACATAGATTGATAAATTCATCGGGTTTTAAATTGTCCGCTATTAAAGAGACCAGAGCCCTCTGCCTCTCACTCTGCACACTACGTCACAGATGGTGCGTTCAGGTGTAATGGGATTTCTCATGATTAAACACGGCTTGAAGTTCAAAATCATTTTTAAAGCAAAATTAAAGTGATTTATCATTTTGTTTGCAAAAACGAACATATTTAAAGGGGACCACACATGCAAAATTCACTTTTTAATGTTTTTTACTCAACTTTGGGTATTTACTTCATAAAAAAACAGTCCTAAGGCCAAAAAAATGCACCCAGTGGTTTATTTACTCTAAGTAGATTTATTTTACTGTGATAATTTAGGTTTCGTTTTGAAAACAATCGCGCTTGTGACGTCACAAGCGCTAGGACAACCCACCACAACCTGAGTCCAGCCCCTCACCTAGCAACCCCTGGTTAGGCTCAACCCACTTCTGTATTAAACACATGACTGTTGTTTTTCATGATTTCATCTCATCTTTTGTTTATATGTTCTTAATTTCATGTGTACAGCACTTTGTTGCAGCTGTGTTTTTTTTAAATGGCTTTATAAATAAAGTATAATTGTTATTTTTATGTTTTAGTTCAATTTTTAGTGTATTTGCGATCGCTCCCAACGCGCAGCCGGCAAAAATTAAACGAGCGGACCCCCGGCGTAGGGACCGGCGGCAACGGGACCCTCTTCTGGCGGATGGAGCGGAGCTTCAACTGTACAGCCTCGCTGCAGCCTCGCTGCAGCCTCGCAGCAGCCTCGCAGCAGCGAGGACCTTCTCCTTACGGATTAATTTACAGGAGACACTTGGTGAACTTTGTGTTGTCTTGACTGGAACAGCGATAACTCCCAAAATCGCCGCGTGCAACGAGCGGAGCTGGCGAACACCGGAAGAGGAACAAGCTAACATTAGCTTCGGATTCGGGTGGTCTCATGCTAAAAGGAGCAGCAAATTGCGGCGCGCTCAGACGGGTTTCGGTAAGTTATCTTAAGCTAGCACTAACAGTAAGTCAAATGAGTAATAAAAAAAGAGCTAATTTTAAAACAACAACACATTACAGATACTGGCTGTTACAGAGGGCGTAAACAGATCTTTGAAGGGCGTGGACTTCAGAACTTGTATCAGAAACCGGTCGTTCAAAACGAAAGTTAAAAATGGCAGAATTAAAAAGGGTATAATTAATTATCTAAGAATTATTTTGTGTATTAAAATGAATTAATATTGTCAAGATAGCACACAGACATAACATAAAAATTTTAAAGACCTATATGTGGTCTCCTTTAAATGATAATATTTTTTTTTT
>JBBPBX010024608.1:15045-39536 GCA_038048925.1 Garcialebias charrua
TATATATATATATATATATATATGCCTCTTTTATAATAGTCTATTGTTGTCGATGCTGTCCATTGTTGTCATCATTCTTTGTTGAAATCATGTCGCTCTTGTAAATGAGTCCTCGATGTTCAATGAGATTAACCTGTCTAAATGAAGGTTGAATGAATCCCTTTGCCTTATTCACTGCCTCGATGCAACGTGGCATTGCCTGGGAGTTCTGGAAGCCCAGATTTCCTTGATGCTTGCTGTCAGCTCTTCTTTGTTGTTGGGTCTGGTGCCCCTCATTTTCCTCTTGAGAATACCCCATAGATTCTCAATGGGGTTTAGGTTCGGTGAGTTGGCTGGCCAGTCATAATAATAAGACTTTATTCGACTTTATTCTCATAATACTAGGACTTTATTCGCGTAATTTTATGCTTTTGGTTTAATTGTTTTCTTAACGTGGCCCTAAAACTCCGTTGTATGATAAATGTATTTTAATTTTATGTTTTTGTTTACATTTTTTTCTTAACATGGCCCTAAAACTCTGTTGTATGATAAATGTATTTTTAAAGACCCTTTTTTATGCTGCCCACCTTAGGGATTGTCACAGCAGATCATCTGCCTCGTCTCGCTCTATCACAGCATCCTCCTCTGTCACACCAACTCTGAATATTCCTCTTCATCCTTGAAACTCTTCTGTAGTCTTCCTCTTTTCCTCTTCTCTGGCAGCTCCACGTTCCATATCCTGCAATATATCAACTATCCCTCTTCTTCACGTCCAGACTATCTCAGCCTTGCCTTTCTAACTTTGTCTTGCTCGACCTGAGCTGTCCCTCTGTCGTACTCGTTACTAATCCTGTTCATCTTGGTCATCACCACAAATTAAAATCTTAACATCTACGTATCTGCCACCTCCAGCTTCATTTCCTTTTTGTTAGTGTCACCATCAACAAACCAAACATCATAGTAGGTCATACAGTCCTTTTCTTGGCACCCTATTGTATGTTCTCTCTAAATCCACAAAACCAGAAACAATAAAAATAAAAATACACTCGTTATAAAATGTTTGTGTGAAAACTGTAAATGGTGCTTGGAGTCTTTGGGATGTTTGGATTTGATTGGTTATTCAGGATTGCTCATATTTAAGTCAGAGTCCGACTGTTAGAATTGATTTTGTCTGATGAAGGTCTAGTCATGAAAATATCATGATTAATTCCTACTGTAGGTTTATCAGTGTACAGGAGTTTAATTTAGTTTTTCTTCATTTAATTCAACTGAGTTATGAAATAGGATAAAAGAAAATCTATTTAAAAGCTATTTCTTTGTTGTTGTTTTTGGTGAGTGAGTGTGTGATATGGAGTAGACTCAAACCAGAGAACATGAACTATGTGCTACTGGAGTCATACAGTTTATATTGAAACTGATTTGACCTCTGTAACAAAAATCTGTAACTAATAAAATATTTCTATGCTTTTATTGTTGAAACCCAGTGTGATGTTTCTGGTGTTTACTGTCCTCCTAAAGAGTGCATACATAAAGACAAACAGTAGAAAACCCTACCTTGGTGCCCAAACAGATAATCTGACCAGCATAGCTGGACAGTGACTGATAACAGGCCTTTTCTCCAACTAATGCCTAGAAAAAAGACATAAAAACCAAATGAAATTATATTTAAATCACATCATTTACAATCGCAGACTCGTGAAGCCTAACGTCGAGCTAAACTTTGAAGAGAAACTTTGTTTACGTTCTATGATTTTACACAAAACTAAAAATTTGCTCCTTTGAGACTACAGTACACCAAATCATTAGATCTACATTATAAGCTATTTAAATTATTTATAAATCACAAAAAGGTACTTTAATCATCAAAAGAAAATAATTAATATTAGCTACTAGTAGAGCTACCACAGTTGAGGTGGTTCATCTGGTTAGGATGCTTCCTGGCCCCTCCCTAGGGAGGCGCTCCGTGCATGTCAGACAGACTATCAGTGCATGTCAGACAGACTATCAGTGCATGTCAGACAGACTGTCTCTCGGTTGGCCTGGGAACGCCTTGGAATCCTCCCAGAAGAGCTGGAAGAGGTGGCTGTGGAAAGAGATGTCTGGGCTTCCCTGCTCAAGCTGCTGCCCCCAAGACCCAACTTCAGAATAAGTGGAAGATTATGGATGGATGGATGGACGGACAGATGGATGGATGGCTACTAATGATTATATTTTTATTTCACATCCTATTCAATGTCTTAAACATGACACTATCTTTGATCCAAAACACATGCATGTTGACTTGTGGTCATGCTTCCCACTACCTCCTCCCTCACCAGAGCCTGGGAGACGTTCCCTCCAGTGGCCAGTGATTTGAAATGTCTGCTGTTATAGACCAGCTGCACCTGCTCCAAGTCCAGAGTCTCCAGAACTTCCTGAGAGGACCGGTCCACCACTTGCAGCTTCTCATGGCTGTCCACCAGAACCAGAGTAGAACTGTTGATCCACTGCAGGGAAACGGTGACAAGGGAACCACCAGTTTTATCTTCTTCTTGCAAATACAGTGCAATGTTAATACTGTAATAGGGGAAACTGCAGTGTTCATAAGTAAAATAGATCACACATTGAAAGTGATCCACTAAACTTAATTTACTTACATTTAGGCTGATGATGTCACAGCTGAGGTGAAGTTGTCTTTGCTTGATAACATGGATGGTACCCACCTCCTCCTTTTTTACCTGAACAGACAATATTGCATAAATCCAAAAAAGCTAAGTCTGGTCCTCTGGACATTCAAAAAACAAAACAAAACAAAGCAAAAAAATAAAAATAACTGTAGAAACGTTTCGTCTTTCGTCCGAAAGACTTCCTCAGTCTGAGAAGCTGCTTCTCACTAGAGGGTGACACGGGAGTGAATTTCTACTCCTGTCCCGTCCCACTCCCAGGCTTGAGTAAAAAATTAATTCCTGTCCCGTCCCACTCCTGGTGCAATGACTCCCACTCCCATCCCGCTCCCATTCAAAATGACTCCCGCTCCTGTACCGCTCCCATCTTTTCTTCCTAATTTACTCGTAAGAAATACAATTAATTTGATCTAATCTTCACCACAATGTTTTTAAGATTAGGCTACTTTGTGTTTTGCAGTTTGATTTAAATAGATATAGCAACAGAAACAGTTCATCTGTGGCAGTAGAGGGAGGCATATTTTGCCTTAATGTAAACAAAAAATAAATTAAATCACTAAAGAGCACAAAACGTAGTACATGGCCTGTGATCTCTATAGATTTTCCTGCAGAGGACCACCTTAGTCTCTGTTTTTAGCTCATTTGGAGGTCAGTTAATTGAATAAACCCCAACATAGACTCACTGGTGTACTTGACTAAAACTAAGCACGTCTTACAAGCGGCATACAGCGTGTTAACACCGTCACACTCAACTCTCGCAAAGTTCGTTAATATTTGCGACTTTCCTGCCAATTCTGTGAGCTTAATAGAAATATCGTTAGTTCTTACTTTGCGTTGCAAATCAACTTTAACCACATCGGATTCTCCGCTCGTCTTTACTCCCTCCATTGCTGCTACTCTTTGAATTCCGGCGAAAGCAGTGGCCGGAAGTACCGTTGCCTTCTGGGTCATGTAGTTCTTTTAACTTGCGTTACAGTGCAAGCTGGGGGAAAGAGAACTACAAAATGGCGACATGTTTTTTTTTTTTGTCACGACTCCCGCTCCCGTCTGCTCCCGTTAACTTTCGATCCTGTACCGTCCCAATCCCGTGAATAACAGTTAACTCGATTCCCATCCCACAAGAATCCCGTGGGAATCACGTGACCCGTGGGATTCCCGAAAAAATGTCAGCCTCTACTTCTCACACAGCTTCTCAGACTGAGGAAGTCTTTCGGACGAAAGACGAAACGTTTCTACAGTTTTTTTTTTGGTTTTTTTTGCTTTGTTTTGTTTTGTTGAATGTCCAGAGGACCAGACTTAGCTTTTTTGGATTTTTCTACCTGGATTATTGAGCATGCATCAGAATATTGCATAAAATTAATTTTCTAGGAAAAAAAACTGAAAGCAAACAGACAACAAGAACATTTTTATTTTATTTTATTCAAAGCCTTACTTGTAAACCTGCGTTAAGAGTGCATTGTCATGAATATAGATTATGCAGGTAGAAAAACAATATACTGTATAAAGGTAAAAACATTAGGTCTATCAATTTGCAAGTTAAGATGAGACTGAGCAGATACCAGCAGGAAGTGGATTGTGTCTCCTTTACAAAAGGCAAGCATTGGGTTGACCGTCTTCTGAACAGGAACAAAGTGCCAGGCCAGCTGAGGAACACTGGATGGATCAGACTGAACAAAGAGGTTCATCATTAGACAGAGTTAAAAAGTATTCATGAAAACTTAAAACAGTTGATAGAAAAAGGTAAATTTTATTTTGTCAAGAATCATTCGCTGACATTAAATTGACAGTTCTCATTCATAGTACTGTATTAGTTTTCATATCTCACTATGTGATAAAGCCCCCTGCTTAGTCTTAAATAAATGCTTCTGAGGAATGTGTGTGTGTGTGTGTGTGTGTGTGTGCGTGCGTGCGTGCGTGCGTGCGTGCGGGAGGGAGGGGGGTATCTCATGAGACATCAACAAGAATGCTATGAACGAGAACCGAGGTTACACAAGTAACAAAGTTCGGCCATTTTGAAGTTGTGTTCTGTGTACAAGTAATAAATAACTACAGTAATTGCATTGTCTGCAAACAGACAGTGTGAAAGCTGCGTGCTAAGTGACTTTGCTCAAAGTTGTTGTTTTATCCAACAATTTTTTTACCTATCAAAAAATAGCAAACGGATAACTAAAACTGCAAGTAGCAGAACAATTAAGAAAAGCTAAAAGTAGCAAATAGATAGCAAAAGCCTAACTAAAAGTAAAAGTAGCAAAAAGAGTGTCTAGCTAAAAGTAACAAAAGGTTAGCTGAAAGATAAAATTAGAAGAACAATAGCCAAACACTACTGCAATAAAAGAGACTATGGTCTGTTTTCTAGTACAGTCAGCAGCAAATTGCATACAAAAAGTTTATAATGCACTGCACGGCTCACATTTCTAAAAAGACATGACCTAAAAATCAGACAGAAAAGCAGTCTATCACTAACAGCACCAGACAAAAACATTATCAAATCAAAATAGTTTCACCGGACCACTAGAGTCAACTTCTATTTAATTTAATTATTGCTCACAAACAATAACAATATGAACAAAAAGACAGAACAATCAGACCTTGGAGTAAGGAAAAGTCATCCAGACATTCAACGTGGGCTTGAGTCCAATGACCAAAATCTGGTGAATGGATACCAAAAAGGAAAAACAATCAGAGTTAACGTTTAATTAAGTGGGTAAACTAAGGTAAGAAGATCAACTAAAGCTAGCAAAATCCCACAGGAATACAGTTATACAACTTTAAATTATTATTATTATTATTTTTATTTTTTTTTTCAAAAAACACTGCTGTTACCAAAATAGACAATAAAGAAAATCTCTAAAGTCAATATACAAGCTTTAGAAAGAGTGTTTAATCTTTTGTTCTACAACAATGTAAAGACAGCCTTTGGTTAGAATGTGGATTTCAAAAAGTCCCTAAAATATTATACTGTATTTTCCGGCCTATAAGTCGCAGCCATAAGCTAGATAGGGGCCAAAATGGTGTAGTGGCAGAGAATCGGACTTGTTATCCGAAGGACCCAGGTTCGAACCCCGGCCACGGCACACCATCTTGGGGTGTCTATGAGTGCACATCTATTTTCCCAGCTCCCCGGGCGCGACTACGCTGCTCACTGCACCAACTGGTGGTGGTTGGGTTAAATGCAGAAGACCAATTTCGTCTGTCAAGTATGGGAACATACACAGATGACAAATGTGACAAATTATTATTATTATTATTGTTAGATTTATACTTGACGCGTCGCGCAGCGCGCGAGGGTGTGCGCGCCAAAAGTGACGCAATTTCACCGTCCCCGCCCCTGCGCGTAGGCCCCGCGCGTCGTTTTGGCGCGTTTCGCGCACCTCTGATTTTTGAAACACCGCAAGCCTAGTGCGTGCGCAGTGGGCGCTACAGAATTGATTCGGGTGGGGACCTTCACGCCAGATCCTGCAGCTGTCTGCGCCGCTGTGATTGTGGAGACGGCATCGCGACGCATGGAGGAATGTTTTTATGTGATACAAATGCATTAAAATTCACCTTCTTCATCTCTGAGCTGGACTTTTCTTTTGTTGTTTTGCCAAAAGTCAAGTGATCGCTTCCTCCTCGCTGACTCCATGCATTAAAACCACAAGACACAAAAACTGTTGTTCTATTATGATTTGCTCCTCTAAAAGACAACAGTTCAGCACGCGAGCGGAGCATTTTTGTTGTTGTTGTGTGATTTCAAACAGTTCTTCTTCTACGGTAGATTTCTTCTTCTACCCTTTCTTGCAACATATGCACAGGTTTTAGAGGGTACTGCCACCTGCTGGTCCGTAAAAGAACAGCACTTTGCAATGCGCCGCCGTGCGTCAACCATAAACACAGCGGCGACACTGTAAACGCATGGAGCCGCGCGGCTCAATGCGCGCACGGCTCAGTGCGCGCGCGGCTCAGTGCGCACGCGGCTCAGTGCGCAGGCGGTTCAGTGCGCACGCGGCTCAGTGCGCACGCGGCTCAGTGCGCACGCGGCTCAGTGCGCACGCGGCTCAGTGCGCACGCGGCTCAGTGCGCACGCGGCTCAGTACACACGCGGCTCAGTGCGCACGCTCCAGCCAACGGACCAAAGCGCGAGAATAACTCGGCCTATAACCTGCCACCTTTGTCTAGCTTGCCTGGAGCAAAATCAGCTTCATTTCACTGAGCCGCCCCAGAGAAATGCAGCTGATTTGACCATTGAAGTGCATGTAATAAATATTGACCATTGAAGTGCATGTAATAAATAAAAGTTCAACTGAGACACACCTGTGCTATAATGTTGAGCAAACAAATACCGGTAACTGTTTTAGGTTCTTATCTTGTTAAATTTCGAAGAAATGCACAGTGTTCCTCCTTCCTGATTTCCTCCCAGTCTGCGTGCTCCCGGAGCACCGAGGCAGCGAATACTTTTGAAATTCTGCTGATTTTACCATTACAGTGCATTTATTAAAGGTGCTATGTGTAACTTTCTGTAGAGTGCAGAACTTAGAAAAATTTTCAACAGGCAAAGCATTCTGATCCCTCCCCCTCAGAGCCATATATGGCTCTGAGGGGGAGGCTCTGCTGAGATTCAAATTCAAGCTCTGTTTTTATTGGCTGATTCAAATTCAAGCTCTGTTTTTAATTGGCTGGTTACAAACTCTGTTTTTATTGGCTGTCATTGTCCTGGTCACTCTGTGTTTTTAGTGTTTTTATAAATGCTGATAGAGAAGCAAGGGGACTATAGTTTTTTTCAGAGATTACTTTGTCTAACATCAGTTTGTCAGTAGATAGTGACAGAGTGAAGAAATATGTTAAAAATATATTGTTTGAAAAGTTACAGACTACATTACAATCTTACATACCCCAGCTTTAAGTAAAAGTTCAACTGAGACACACTGTTACGGCTGGCTCAGGCCGAACACATTTAATGGACACAAGACAACAAGAAAGGTTTAAAAAGTTTTATTTTTGTTTAACTCCTGGAGGTTGCGGGCATGGTTCATGCAACCAGCTCCTTTCAGTGGAGAAAGACAACTATAAACAGGAGTTCACCCTCAGGTTCCCTGTGTCCCAAATAAAAACAAAGTACAAACAAATGTTGGACCTGGTGAGCCAGCCAAAAAGAACAAAACGCCACCCAGGCAGACCCAATCCTGTATAGGACTGTCGTGTCTCCCCAGGCAACGATCTACCTGTTTAAACACCCAGCTAAGGTAACATTAAGATGAAAACAGGACTACCAATCTCACCAGGTCAAAACCTATTTAAAAACTGTGTCAAAAACAGTGTCAAACAGTCAGTGCTTAGCACAAACCACTAACCCAGGGGTGTCAAAGACGCGGCCCTTAGTCCGCCCGCGGATGAATCTGAATTATTAAAAAAAAGAATAAACGCTATTTTCTTAAAAATCTGCAGTTCCTATGTTGTCCGCTATAGAGGCGCTGTGTTTTAGTCAGTTCCTATGTGACGCAGCTCTTTTTCCCTGTCTTCATGTGCGCAGCAAGCGTTCATCCTGATGTGAAACAGCACAAAAACAAGATTTCAGGGTTGTGAGGGAGTTTGAGAAACGATTTCAGGTCTTTAGAAGAATAGAATATATCTTTATTGACAGGGCACATGATTGAAATTACGCACACAAGATGGGCCGAGTGCACGAAGCCACAGTCGTGTCAGCACCGCCACAAAGGCAAACTCGAGACAGAATTTGCAGTTTTTCTCTCACCACTCACCATCAGAGCTTCTGATGTGCTGTTGACATGTTGAAATCATTTATTTGCAGTGTGATGTAGAATTGAAGGACAAATTTGCCTCTGTGGGCTTGGAAACATTTTACAAGTATCTCTTACTATCCTAAACTGACAGCACTGGCTGCAAAAATGTCCATGTTTGGGACTACCTACCTGTGAGCAAGTTTTCACTAACAAACATTAATAAAACAGCTACGCTCAAAGCTCAATTTATGGGTTCACAGTTGCTTCCTAGATGTGGAAAATGGATTTAAAATTCATTCATTTCTAAATTTTGATGCATTTTTAACATGCAGGAAAGTGTTTTAACAAAACTTTTTTTTTTATGTCCAGAGGCCCAGACTTAGCTTTTTTAGATTTTTCTACCTGGATTATTGAGCATGCATCAGGGTATTTAACAAAACAGTTTGTTGAATAAATGTTTTAAAACGTGCAATCACTGATCAGTTTTTTAATGTGTAATGCACTTAAATGTTAAACTGAGTAAAAGTGTAAAAGGACAATTAATTTAATGTTAATATTTTTATAATTTATTTATTCTTTGCACTAATACAAAGAAAAAAAGTGGACTTTTGGAATGAGTATTCTGGTCTGGCCCCCTTGAGATCAGATTAAGCTGTATGCAGCCCCCAGATCAAAATGAGTGTGACACCCCTGCACTAACCCCTCCATAGGCAAACCAACACACAAGCTCCTAGGTTTACCAGAGCTCCACACGAGCATGCACCTGCTCAACACACCACTCCCTCAGGAGTGACAACCAAGTGGCGAGGGGTGGGCGGAGAAGCACAAACCTGCACAAACCTCCACACCTCCACACCCCTGCAACAGATCACTGCACCCAGCCTATTTATAGGCAGGCTCAACAGACTGCACCAATCAAGGCTGATCCAAATCAGGCTGTAAAAAAGGTATATTTAGCAGTGCAGCCAGGTTGGCAGCCAACATAAACAAAATATATTGGGGCTTAAAATAATAATGTGCCCTGGCACATAACACACACCTTTACTATAATTTTGAGCAAACAAATAATTGTTTTTAGGTAATAATCTTGTTAAATTCTTGTTAAAGTCTTCCCGTGCACCTCTTGTGGCCGTCATTCGGCAGCCAATCGATTTCTGGCACAACACCGGCCCACATTTCCGGGTTGTCAGCGGTGACGCGTAACAAACATGACGCGTCAGCGGTGATGCATAATAGATGCGACGTATACGGCGAAGTGACAAATTTATGTTTTTTCCACTTTAATAGACAAATTTGGACTGATGCGACTCATAGGGCGGTGTGATGTGTACGACGGAAAATACGGTAAATAAAAAGTTGCTTTTGAAAAAAACAAGTTCATAAATGCAAAATATTTCCAAAGTCAATAAGTAAGCATACAAATAACTTGAGGTTGTAATGTTTGAGTTTTTCATTAGTATTTAGTGTACATCATAGCAGGAAAACATCACTGGTGAAAGACATTTAAACACCAACTTAAATGATGACTGATGTCTGCCATGACTGAGCATCCATGTGACTGATGTGTGTGTGATGACATTATATACCTTGGTGAGGGAGGCCATAGCCAGCAGAGAGTAACATGTTATGGGATGATCTCTGAAATCTGGAGGAGCCCGTAAAGGTTCAACACAGCACACCTCTCCTTTAGAACCACTGAAGAGGCATCGAGAGTCACACGAGCGCATCCCCATTACCCTCCTGGAACCAGAAAAAACACACAACTAAAATAAGAGTGTAATAAGGTATTTCAACCATACGACTTTCTTCACCTCATCTTTCTCTGAGTGTTTTGTTATTATGAAGAACTGATTAGGTGTGTCTATATTTAGTGTGTATTTGATCAAATGATCAAATGTAAAATTATCAAAACTGAATTGTTAAAAATATATGTATGAAGTAGTTTAATGTGTATTGTATTAGAGTTAGAAAATTTAGAAAGTTATTCATTTTGTTCTGTTACTTGTAGATAATTATTGTTTGAACTGATCGTTTGAAAAAAAGGGGCAGATATAATAAGCTGGTGAAGATTCTCAGTCGTCCAGGACATGATAAATCAAAAAGGCGTTCAATTCAAGATCAACTGGACTTTATTTGTAACAGAAGACGTTTCGCTTCTCACACGCACACACAGTCTGGTTCATTGAATTGATAAAGCTTTTCGGATGAGAAGCGAAACGTCTTCTGTTACAAATAAAGTCCAGTTGATCTTGAATTGAACGCCTTTTTGACAGATATAATACGATTTTTTCTTCCCTCTGCTACCTTTCATTTTATATTTTGTATTCTTACCATTTATGGGATTGTTTTGTATTGTACTTTAAAATGAATAAAAATGTATAAATAAATAAAAATAAATAAATAGTTGCGAGCAGATGAATTTACCTGAAAGTCAGTTCAAACACAGATCCTCCACTGTCATTGCACACTGCCAATGTTGGGTCATCTGTGAACTACAGACAAAAAAAGGAAAGAACCAGGGTCAGAAATCAGATAAGGTAGGGATGCCATGTTTAACATAACAAAACCTCTGGGACACAATCTAACTGTGGGTGTTTGACCAGAGCAGGCCAAGAAAAGTGTATATGGAACAATTTACAGGAAACAGTTTAATTTAGCTCAATTCAGCTCAACTGAATTACACAAGTCAAGTTTATTTGATTCAACAAAACAATTAATCTCCGTGAAGTGTAACTCTCTTTAGTTCAGAGTTCAAGGATTCAAGGTTCAATTATTCAAAGTTCTTTATTTGTCATACACACCGCATGTGGTACATGTGGTGGAACGAAACTGTACACACCAGAGGTGGGGACTTGAGTCGCATGACTTGGACTCGAGTCAGACTCGAGTCATTAATATGAAGACTTTAGACTTGACTTGAAAAAATGTTCAGAGACTTGTGACTTGACTTTGACTTTTACACCAATAACTTGACTTGGACTTGAACCTGTTTACTTGAAAATACTTGATATTTTACCCTAAATCTAAAGTTTAAAACACATTAATAATACGTGTTGATTTTCACTCATTCCGTATGAACAGACGCAGACCGCCCCTCTCAGCGCCATAGAGTTGCGACACTCTTTGAACTAGCCGATACACGTTCACGTGGTTCATGCAGCTCTCAATAGTTCCAAACATCTCATCGCTGTCAGTCATTTTGAGCGGCTACTGGCGAACGACATAACGCAAAAATGGAAAAAAACATTTCTGAAACACAGAGAATGAGCTACATTCAATGCTGGAATCGCTGAAGTTTGGAACTATTTGCAGCTGCATGACTCACGTGACTTCCACATTCCATTATTTCTATAGAAGTCTATGGGAGTGTAGCAACTCTCTTCTTCATACGGCTCTGGTCCCTGTTTTTTCACACTCCGTACGTATGTGTGCGTAAGCTGCAGCACAACCAGTCAAATTAACAAGATTTTAAAAAATCGGCAGAACAAACAAAAATGAGACACACAAAAAAAGGCATCTTTATGTTTATCAGTGTGCAAATGGCTAGAGCAGAAGAAGGGATCACTGGACCCTTTTCAGATCCAGTGTACCTCAAACAGCTGCTTTGGATCCAGCATTTTCTTTGTTGTGGGTGGAACACCATGTGTTGGGCAGTCGAAACATGAAGACAGAGGTGACACAAAAAGTTAAAGGTAAAGACTCTATTTAGTGTACTTTTTTTCCTTGAAATTGTAATAAAGGCTCTTTTGCTGTTGCTAATTTGATATTTTCTGAGATCTGATCCTGGAAGATGCTGCAGATCCTGCAAAGTCAGAGCAAACGTGACTCCTGGTGATGCGGATCAAAAGGACTGTGAAGATGGAAGACTGTTTGCTGCTTACTGTAAGAGGCAGAAGAAGAATGTGCAGACCAGTCCAGCACAACAGCTCAGTCACTACCTGGGTATTGCTGATGGACAGAACACCCTCTTGTTCTGGACAATGAACATGCAGACTCTTCCTTCCCTGTTTAATGTGGCCACCATAGTTTTGGCAGTGCCTGCTTGCAGTGCTCCAGTGGAGCCGGCTTTCAGCTATGGCGGCATAATTTACGGCCTCATCGTGCACAAATGACAGACAGACTTTTGGCCAGTTTGGTCTTTTGCAAATGCAGAATACTGTACAAGTATTTAACTGAAATATCTTAAATTGCAGATTCCTGTTAATTGTTCAGTTCATGTTCACTTGTTTTGTTTGTCTTGTGTCTCTCACACATGGACACATACAAACACATGTTCACTCAGTGACCAGATTTAAAAAATTGCCGTTATGGTTCTTTGTATCGTACTGTGGAAATGTCAGCACTTTTTGTCTGAACATGGAGTTCAACTTTTGTCTTTTTCACTAAATGTTCTGGAGAATTATAGTTTAAAGTATAACTATTCTTGCAACTAAGTTTAACTGAACTGTGCAATATAGAGGTGCAATTTTAAAATAATCTTTTTAATACTCTGTGTGTTCAGCTGCACATGTTTTATCAAGATTTGAGATAAATACAGGTTTAAAAAAGAACACATGGTCTGTTATTTACATTTAACATACAATTGCCACATTGTTTAAAAAAAAGACACAAAAGGACTTGAAATTCCAAGTTTCAGACTTGGGACTTGACTTGACTGTTGCCTGTCTTTACTTAAGACTTGACTCGGGACTTGAGGATAAAGACTTGAGACTTACTAGAGACTTGCAAAACACTGACATGGTCCCACCTCTGGTATACACAGGGTCCCAGTTACATCCAACAAAAGTATAAAATGTAAAAGTAAAACAATAAGATCTAAGATATGAAAAAAAAAAACGTTAACTAAAAATACATTAAGCACTAGTACCATAAAAACAATACGTCAAACAGCAGCACGAACATTAATATTCTGACTGAGAATCTTCACCAGCATGAATGAACACAGCAACATGAAACAGATCAGCAGCAACATGATGTGATATTTCAGTGATTATTCTGGTTAGATATTCATGAGTCTAACAGCCTCAGGGTAGAAGCTGTTCCTCAGTCTAGTGGTTCTACACTTAATGCTCCTTAACCTCCTGAGGGGAGTGGGGCAAAAAGTGTGTGTGCTGGGTGAGTGTGGTCCTTCATGATGCAGGTGGCCCTCTTCCTACATCTGGAGGTGTAGACGTCTGTGATAGTGAGGAGGCTGACTACAACAGACTTCTGTGCAGCCTTCACCACTCTCTGCAAAGCTTTTCTTTGCTTTTCCGATTTGTTTATTTCAAAGCTTTTCAAATTTGTTTATCTCAATCCAGACATAAATTGTTTGTCTACTGGTAGTTTGCAATACCAAATCACAAAACAAAAATGTAAAAAAGGTCAAATTTAAGTATTGTTAAAGAGCTCAGTTCATTGAATTTATAAATCAATTACATTTGGTGCAAGTAGCTCAAAGCATAAATGCTCTAATTGTTGTTTTGCAGCACCGTCAACATTATACAGTATTTGGGTTCTGTGAGCTCTATTTTTATTGCTTGGTTCACTTCTAAAGGTCTTGCCTTACATTTTTAGCTTGTTTGGTTGATGTTTATCTTATTTTATTACCTGACATTAATACGGTATTTACTTTGACACAACCCTGACAAGCTTTAAAAGCTCCTCAGGTATTATTGCGGTCCTTGCTTGGTGTGGCTCCTTTATTATTTATTTATTTATTTATTTATTTATTTATCATTATTATTTATAAATTAAACTATTTGTTTTCATTATTGTATTTTATTTTATTCATTCTCACATTTATGAAACAGAAAATAAAATGTTCCTTTTCAAGAAAATATAAAACTGTCCTTAAGTTATTTTAAGATGTCTACAACAATAATTCCCGTAAGGACAAAACAAATCAATGTTAGGGGACTGAAAGGGGAAGACCAACACAAAAGTAACAGAACAGGACTTGAACCCAGACCTGGACTCACCTTTACATGTAGTATAGCTGTTCCTGGAGGATGGGCATCAGTGATAGTCCTCAGAAGCTTTCCATTGGCAAGATCCCACATTGTAATCTAATTGGGAAAACAAACAAATACATGAAGCTCAAGAGACCGCTCAGTCAGAATGAATATAATACTGTAGAGTTATAAAGTGGTAATAGATGTTACCAATAGGTTTCAAAAGTAATTCCCAAGTTTAAAATGTCAATAATACTACAGTATACAGTAATTATCACATGGTAATGCCTTGATGTTGGTTGAATGCCTCAAATTTACATTCAAATAAACACATTTGTACAGTTTAAAAAAGCAAAAAAACAAAAAAAAAACAATGGACCATCACTAGGCCTAACAATGTTTTTTAATGAATTCCTTATCCAGTCAACAAGCCAGTAATTTCCTAAAAGTATTATTTACCTGTCCTTTAGCGAAACCACAGAGAAGACGTGAGCAGTCGTGGTTGATGCTAAGAGCAGAGATAGCACCGAACTCTGCGCCAGTTGTTTTGTTACCCAGACACAGTCGCAGAGCCTGGTTTGTATCTGAAATAAGTGGAAAAATACGTTTACCTGTCTGGACAAAGATATTAGAGGACATTTGTTTTAAAATGTGAATAGTTGGAAAAAAGAATACAAGTTGTAAATTCATTAGTAGTACCAAACACCCCAAACATATAGGCACCAAAATAAATGAATAAAAAATAAGAGATGGGTAACAAAATGAAACCGCCACTCATGCATCAAAGTGACAAAAACAAACCAAAGTTCATATAAGCTATGAGGCCCCCCAGCAGATGAAAAATAAAATTAAGAAAGTGAGCAAATTCAACAGGAATGGTCATACCTTTTCCTGCTTGGCCCAGCATTTTGTCAGCAGTATAAAGAAACAAAAGGTCAAGGAAATCTAAGTCTTGAGCAAATTAAAGTCAAAACTAAGCATTGAGCATCACTCACTCTGATGCTATTTTATATTTGAGAAAAGAAGCAACACTTTTCTTTTCCAAAAACGTAAAACTTAAGTCATATTTCTTGGAGAATAAGATTAATGTACGGTAACTCAAATTATGCCCACCCTTGCGGTCCCAAACACAGCAACACTAATTAATGTTATTGTGTTTACGTCCCAGAGTGTTGAAGTGGAGTACTCCCACTAATGTCGACTAAAGCCAGAACCAAAAATATCCCAAACTTATCATCAACATAGAGATCACACAGTGAATGTACTCCATTCCATCCCATCCCAGGCATCAAAAGCTGTATAAGCTACTGAGGGAGTAAAGGTGATTATTTGACACAGGTGCCACAAACTGTAACTCTGTAGAGTTAAACATCCTCCTGAACTGACTTCCGCCGGAAGCAAATGGAGTAGACGGTCGCACTGGAGCTTTGCTCCCAAGCTAATATCTAAATCCCCGCTCAGAACTCGTTAATAGGATTATTATTTTGACAAAATAATCTATGAGCGGGAGGATCAAAACGTCGAGCCATAAAAAGTCGGTAAAGATGCCCAAAACTCTGGATAAAAACGCCCTGGTGGCTAAAGCTAACACACGCTCGAACCAATCTAGTGACAGCGCGGCTAATGTGGAAGCTACGAGCACCAAAGCGAGCACGGACTTAGAAGGAATACTCAAGGCTATCTGTGAATTGAAGACCGTTCTGAAGGGGGCAATGAAAAATTACAACATAACTTCGACCAACTGGGACATGAAATCAACGGTAAGCTGGACAATATTTCCACCGAGGTTCGGGGCCTAGCAGTGCGGGTTGACGAGGCAGAGACCCGCATCAACAAAGTGGAGAACTGGGCTATAGAAGCGACCGAGGCGCTGTGCCTCTACCTCGAACAACAGAGGAAAACACAACTTAAAGTGCTTGATTTAGAGTCCCGCTCCAGAAAAAACACTCTGCGTGTCTTTGGTGTGCCAGAGGGGCAGGAGGGGGACTCGGCTACACAGTATATTGAGACACTCCTGAGAAGCCAGCTACAGCTAACAGAGGCCGTGGCGTAGTGGTAATGGCAGTCGTCCCCCGATCGGAAGGTTGGCGGTTAGAATCCCGGTTCCCCACACCATGTGTCGTTGTGTCCTTGGGCAAGACACTTAACCCCGAGTTGCTCCCGTAGGACTGGAAAGCACCTTGCATGGTAGTCTGCCGCTACCGGTGTATGAATGTGTGTAGCATTCAATGTGTGTAGCACTTTGAGATTTTCACTAATGAAAAGTGCGTTATAAATTGAATTCATTATTATTATTATTATTAAAAATACAACGTGCTCACCGCACTCTTGACAAATAAACCCCCACCCAATTCACCACTGAGGGCTTTCATCGTCAACTTTCTGGAATTTTCCACAAAAGAAAAGATTTTAAGAGAAGTGTGGAAAAAAGGCAAACTCCAGGTGGGCGCTTCAAATATTTACTTTGACCATGATTACCGTATGCACCTGAGATAGTGAAAAAGCGCAAAGAATATATCGCTATCAAGAAAGTGCTCAAAGCAAAAGGCATCCGCTTCCAAACACTGTTTACCAACATGAGGGTCCACTGGGAATCGGGAGCGCGCACATATTCCAGCGCTCGGGAAGTCTACAACAAGATGAAGAATCGTGGAATCCAGGTGGAGGAACCTACGGCAGCTGATGTCAACACTGGAGCGGAGGCGCGTCTCCGGGAGCTGCTGGACTGGCAACCAGCGAGTAACAGCGGTGCAAGAGTGGCGCAGAGAGCGAGGAGCAAGCTGCAGGATTTCCAAAGGAGCATGTCCCAGTGAAAATAAGCAAAACAACATGACACAACCCATCACTACTGTGAGTAGGCTCTGATTTATTACTTCGTGGGAGAGGACACTGTTTTTTTTTACGTTGGACTAATAGGATGGATGTGTTTTTTCCTAAAGACGCTTTCACTGTCCTTTTTGGACCCTCTCAGCCTGAGAGGTTTAACCCTCGACTTGCCAACGGGGTCACGAGTGAGAAGAGAGAGTCTCTTCTCACCTTGGAAGTCAGTTTGTTATTGTTTTGCATTCTATTTGTGTTCTTTTTGTTGTCCTATTTGTGTTCCTTTTGTTTTTATTACAGTTCGTGCTCTGGGCTCAGGGGTCAAATCAGTCAAGGTAACACTTTACATTAATGTCATATAATCTAAAAGTCGCTTCCTTGAATGTAAATGGACTGAGTAGTCCAGTGAAAAGAAAAAGGGTCTTAGCTAAGCTGAAAAAAGATGGGGTAAAAATTGCTCTTTTACAAGAGACACATATGTCTAAACAAGAACATGATAAGTTCAAATCATTTGGTTACTCGAACACATTTTATAGCTCTTGTAGAAATAGTAGAAAGAGGGGGGTTCTCACCCTAATTTCTAACTCACTGAACTTTGAACTGATATCTGAGAAGGGTGACAAAGAGGGTAGGTTTGTTATTATAAAGGGAAGGATTGATAATGTCATTGCTTACGATTGTTAATGTATATGTACCACCAGAGAGTGACAGAACCTTCTTAAAAACGCTCTTTGACACCATTATCTCATTTAGTGAAGGAGTTCTTATTTGTGCTGGAGACTGGAACACAATCCCTAATTATACTCTAGATACAACAAGCAATAAAAAGCAAAAAACTGGAAGGTCAAATGTTGTGGAGAGTTAGGACTGTATGATATTTATGAGGAGATTAGCTGGAGCACTTCACCCACACAGACACTCCGATCAGAGAGCGAGTCCGGACACAGCAAGATAGTTTTTCCTTGGAGTTTAATTAGCTATCCAGTTCGTTTACAGCATGAAGTTTCCCTTTTATGAGCTGTCTATTCTTCATAACTGATAGTAGCTGGTATTAACTGTCCCTTTTCTGTCTGTCTGGTATCTGAAATAAAAGAAAATGGCTAAAATAAGAACAGGCTAACATGTAGCTTAGCATACCCTTAATATTACAATAAGACAGGACCTTAAACATGAAATAAACACTTCTTGAGCTGTCTCATATTTGCACCACAAATCGCCACCCCATTTACATATGAAAAGAAGAAATTAGCGCTCATTAACAGTGCATTAAACTCACCTTTGTCACAAACGCAGACAGGCATAAACGATAAAAAACACCAACAGCTATAAAAACCAACGGCTTTTGCTCAGCTCTATTATATCCCCAAGGACCCCTTAGCTGCCTAACAAGATGCCTGACGTAAAAAATACGAATTAGCTGTCTAACGATGCCTGAACAAAACAATGCAGAAATACTAGGGAATTTATAACAGCCACCCCCAGAATAGACTAGCTATTATGTAAAGTCTATTAAATTCCCTAAGATGAAGTGGAGTCCCTGTATTTTGTCCATCATCAGGTGGAATGGCCGGCAGCTGGACCATACGTTATACTGGTCGCAGGTAGGTCTTCTTGGTCCAATCCGAACCTCAGCTGACTGGATCCGACCGTCTACACTCTCGATCACCTTGACAACCTCCCTTATGGGCCACTGTGCTCTTTGAAGCTGGGGATCAACGATCATGACGATCGTGCTCTGCGTGAGGTCATCAGTAGGCCGCCTCCACTTCTGCCGAACTTGCAAGGACGGAAGGTAATGCCGCAGGAACTGCACCCAGAAGTGGTCCACCATCATCTGACAGTGGCACCAATGTCTTCTTGTGACGGTGTCAGGAGCGTAAGACGCTTGGCGTAAGGAGGTGTCCCGCCGCCCCATCAACAACATATTTGGCGTCACTGGATCAGGATCAGCTATGTCTGATGAAACATAGCCTAAGGGCTTGGCGTTGGATCTGTTCAGCTCAGTCTTCAGCTTGCCTGTTTCTTCAGCTAGCTGTGCTATGCGCTTTAGCTGAGTCTCTCTTTCAGCTTTGAGTTTCTGCTTTTCCTCAAGATCCCCATCTTTCTGCTGGCTAACAAGTTGTTGTACTCTGGCTTTAAGTTGTTTGAGGTCTTCTTCCAGCAGTCTCTTATCAGCCTGCAGGGAACCATTTTTCTCTGACAGTACAGACAGAGAGTTGTGCAGTGGGTTCATATCTGATTGGAGCTTCTTCACTTTAGCCTGAGCCTGCTGAAGCTCCTGTCCCAGTTTATCCCTATCCACTTTCAGTATCTTGTTGGTTTCTTGCAGAGAAGTGATTGTCTCCAACTTCCTCAGTTGTTCTTGTTGCTCAGCCAAAGTCTTTGTTGTCACTTGCATCTTTTCCCTCTCGGCATTCAGTGTTTCTTGGAGCTCCTTCAGCTCTTTCTCCATCGTGTTCCAGATTGAGGTTTTCTCCTGTAGAAGAGCAGTAGTCCTTTTCAGTTCTTCCTCTATCTCCCTCTTGCGTGCAACTTCTTGCTGGGATGTTTTCTTCAGCTACTGCAGAGCTTCCACATCAGCGGCATGAAGCATCAACTCACGCTCGTACTTAGACTGTGCCTCTCCAGCTAGCTTAGCCTGAATGTGTCTGTCCTGTATGGCCTGCTGTTCTGTGTGACAGCAGCAGCACACCTCTCCAGTGCCTCTTGCTGCTCTGCTTGGCTGGCCTTCAGACTCCGCTGTAGCTCACAGACTTGTTTCTCCACTGCGTCCACAGCCTTCCTTCTTTCCTCCTGTTCCTGCTGCTTCATCTTCTCCAGCTCTAAAAACCTTTTTTTCAGCTGCCTCTGCACCTCCTCTGACTCCTTCAGTCTGACCTCTAGAGGAGAACGTAACTCTTTCTTCAGGCTGTCTTCCAGAGTCAGTACCACAGATCGATACTGTTCAACCGTGGCATTAGCATTCTTTAGCTGCTCCGTGAGTTCAGTGTTTTGTTCCTCAGCACTTTGTAAGAGACCCTTCATCTCTGAAAGCTCCTGCTCTGGCTGGCTGGCTTGTTGAGGTGCAGTGATGACTTGTGTATACTGATACATAGGCTGTGCAACATTAACTTGCATGGGCTGATACACCGGCTGTGTAGCATTAACTTGCGTGGGCCAATACATAGGCTGTGTGGTGTTAACTTGTGTGGGCTGATACACAGGCTGTGTGGTTTGATACACGGGCTACGCAGCATTAACTTGCATGGGCTGATACATAGGTTGTGCAGCATTAACTTGCGTGGACTGATACACAGGCTATGTGGTGTTACCTTGTGTGGACTGATACACAGGTTGTGGCACTGCCATATGAGTGTAGAGGTTCTGGCACTGAAGCATAATATTGTTTGGTAGTTATGTGGGTTGTAGCACATGACATGTTATTGCTGGAGCTAGGGGTTGACGTGCTGGTGTTGACACAGCTGGATGTGGCTGGTATTCTGTATGGGCTGGACCTGTATAATTGAGCTGGTATTGGATTGGTATCGGTATAACTGAGCCCTGGAAGCTAATTTAACATCTACAAGATTGCTGTTGTGGTATTTTACATTTTAAAGAAGGTCGAAGCAGCATATACTGTTAGAACGTGTCGGTTAGTGGTTCGTGAAACCCGAGTTCTGCTCCTTTAACGTGGACGGAACCGACCTTGAAGTGACTCCGAGAGAGTCCGTGTTTGTTCAACAGCTGCAGTGCTGGGTTACTGAGCGTGACTAAGTTGGCCTGTCTAGATGTGCGCCGCATGTTTCAGCATTTTGGGAAGTTAAATTGTAGCGTTTGAGTTGTTTAAAGAGTTGTGAAGTTGTTTTCTGCTGTGCAAACTAGCGTTAAGAAGACGTGTGTCTACATGTCTGTTTATGAGCTGTGATTGGATGATACGAGTGCTGTGTGCTGTGAATCACTCTTGTAGCGAACGCTGATTCGCTGTTGTGTGCTGTCCACCACTCTTGTAGCGAACGCTGATTCGCTGTTGTGTGCTGTCAATCACGTCGCACGCCGTTGCGACCAGCCCATTTTGTCGTCATTTCCGGCTACATTGGTCGAAGGTAAGAAACTACATTCGCCATTAATGCTTGGAGAATGAACTACATATGCTGTGATTGATTTGTTGACGTCACGTATGTTGTAGCAAGCTCCGCCTCGCTCACGTAAGAAGCTGGTGACGCGCTACGCACGCTGCGTTGGCCCGCCCATTTTTGTCGTCACTTCCAGGTGCCGCACTTTGAGTGACAGGTCACACTCGCTGGTTCACACTCGTTCACACACGAACACACATTTAAAAACTCATTTTAAAGCCATCTAAACTGTCTAACAACATAGATTTGTCTCTGACAAGACCGCAGTTCGAGCGTTTATCACGAACATACTAGAAACTAACTCTAAAAGGTAGTTTTCAGTTAAATACTGAATGAAATAAATCAGTCTCCACGTGATAAATTAAGACTCAAAGCTGCCCCCTGTTGGTTAAAAGACGTTGACAGATGAGTTTTCTCACAAACATCATAAAAAAGTCAGCATTTTATGGTGAAATTACCAGCTTTAAAAAATTGTTCTGTACACAAACAAAAATTCCTGTTTATTTTAAATAAAAATTTTAGAATAACAAAGGTACAGACGAACAATTTATGCTCATTTTAAATACTGAAGAGATTTAGAATAACACTCAAAACAGCAATTTTTATTTGATTTTCAAATTAAAAAAAAAAAAAAATGATGGAGAACAGAGCGTTTCCACATTAAGCTCTTCGCATCTCTGAATTTTAAACAGAATTGGTGTGCACAACTGCACACTTTTAGTTAAAAATCGCATTTTTAACGTTTTTCTGTGTAAAATTAATGACTCCACTGTCAAATGCAGTACGAAATCAGTTTCACTGAGACTGCAAGACATCTTTTTAAAGGCATGCTCAAGCAGCATCCTGTCACATTTTAGTGAAGTCATTGCATTTAAGTCAGCCCTCTTTTATAAGCGTTTGAGTAAGAAAAAACGGAAATCAGGCTGCTTGGGTTAGTTAGTAACTGTTGTTTGAACGTAAGTTCTATTTTAAAGTTAACACTGCAAGAGTGCATTTAACTTTTACAAAGTTCATTGAGGGTAAAAACCTGAAAAAAGGTACCTATGAATACTTATTACACAGTGAAACGCGTAAACCTCAGCTGATTAGTTTATTTGACTCAGTGCTACATTAAAAGTGAATATTTATTTGCAAACACTAACATGAGAACAATCTTTTGATTTTTTTCACACAAAATCAAAACTAAAAGATGGGAGATAACAATTATGATCAAGCTTTACAGCTGCTCACAGCAAAGCTTGAATCGTTAAGGCTTAGTAACATTCGCAGAAGAGAAACTTTTCAACAAGAAAAACTTAAGTTAAAACGTGAGATCAAACAAAATCAAAACAAAAAGATGGGAGATAACGATTGTGATGAAGCTTTACAGCTGCTCACTGAAATACTTGAATTGTTAAGGCAAGATAACATTCGCAGAAGAGAAAATTTTCAACAAGAACAACTTGAGTTAAAAAGTGAGATTGAGCAATTAAAAATAAAACGGCGTGCTATAAATGGTTTTGATGTTCGTCAACTCCCTGACCCGATCTGGTTAAAAACAAAACCAGAGCGTGAACTACATTACCAAGACAAGGTCAAATCCCACTCGCTGGAGCTGGAAGGGACAAGTTCATCAACTCCCTCTCCTAAAAAAGGCGAGAAGAAACATGTTTTTCGAACTAAAAAACCACGACATGAAGGTGTCCGCTGGAACAATGACCCGAAGTGGTTAAGAGACCCAATATGGTTGAGAAGGACGAGCACACGCCCTGTCCCTGCACCTCGGACAAAGCTGCCCGAGATAAGCAAAAAACCACAAACGGTGGACGCCCGCTCTTTAAGTGACCCTCCGCGGTCTACACCGAGCAAAGCTCCTCCCTGCACTGCGGACTGGACAGTCCGGGAGTAGCAAAAGGTCACAGAAGTTCCAGGAAAAAGGCAACGCACCACTAAGCTCTGAGGAGATAGTGGACAAAAGTTGGTTGTTTGAAAACTTGAATGATATAGAGGATGACCAAACTGGTACAATGAGTGACCTTGTCTTTGATAACTCAGAGCACATGGATAACTCAGAGCACACAGTTAGTGACAACAATAGCAAACGACAAAGAGAAAAACTTCTCAAAAGAGGCCTTGAGCTACAACATCAGTTTAAACAATCAGTGATGAAACAGTGCGCTGTAACTGCTGTTGAGGCTCACATGCAAAACAAAACACCCACTGAGGCGTGCCAGGTCAAAAGGTCGTATCCCAGTCGCAAAAAAGCGAGAATGAACACTATCGTCTCAAAGGCCTTCTGACCTCAGAAGTGGTGGAGAACACGCGTCGGTTGTTAAAAGAGTTGGATAATACTAGCAAGAATGAACAAGATTTTCAAACTGACATACACCGAAATGTTGGTACCAGTTGGAACAGTGACTCAAAATGGTTTAAAGGGAGCCCCGCCCCTGAAGCACCTCAGATTGAAAAATCTGAGACAAGCAACGAACCACAAAAGGTAGGTGTTCACTCTCTAAGAGACCCACAACGGTTCAGATCGAACCAGGTGGGTGAAAACCAAGGTCCATCGGTGGGTGGACTTCAAAAGAAATTGAAGGATGAGGACCTATACTCATGTAACTATGCGTGGTCCCAACAGCCACCCCCGAGCCTTGGAACTGCACCTCCCGCGCCTCGAACAGAACAGTTCGAGACAGGCAAAGAGTCACGAATGTCCCGGAATAATGGCCCAACACCTCTATGCTCGGAAGAGACAGAGGAAGTAAGTAGTTTGTCAGTAGATTTGAATGTTACTGTGCTTGACCAACCTGATACAATGAGTGGCGTTATCATTGATAATGACACTATCAACATTGACCAACCTGGAGCGATGTGTAGCACTGTCTTTCACAAAGACTCAGAGCACACAAATAACTCAGCGCACACTACTACCAACATTGCCATGGATGTTGACAGCAAACCAATTGCTGACACACAACAACATCCTGAAGGTCATGATGCTGACAGCCAACAAGATGCTGACAGTAAACAAGATTACACAGCCAGAGTCACACGTGAACAGAAACGTGGGCCAAGACCTGTGAGGTTTCTGTGTAACTTTATACAAAGGGGGGTGGCTAAGAAAGCTTACCTGCCTATCACACTGGAAGGTGTCCTTGAGCGTGAAGCCCTCCTGGATGGCAGTTCTGATATAACCATTATGTCGGCCAAGCTGTTCGAGGAGCTGAGGACCGCCGCTAACGGTGTTGACAGGCAAATACCCTTTGAGAAATGTGCTATGAGCTA
>JBBPBX010024609.1:0-11177 GCA_038048925.1 Garcialebias charrua
ATATGTTTTTAGTTGTGTAGGATAAATATTTTATAGGTAATGATGAGTTATATTCTTTGTTTCAAAAAACGTTTTCTGATGGGTAACGTATTTCCGGTCCTGGGGACGCACGACTCTTATCCATAGACTCTCATTATAAATGGCGCATGCGCAGTTATTCCACAATGTTGCAATACAATGGGAAGATGCTGGGCGCAGATTTCATTTATTTATTTGTCTGTAAAATAAGCCGTGCAGTCAGTGACTCAAGCAGGCTGGCTCCTTTAAATCATTGAAAGCATTTTATCTAATGTCTATTTGCATTTCTGATTGATACGCTTCTCAACTTTTAGATAGCTCTGTTTGTGAAAAAAGCCTTCAGCTTACTGTTTATTCTAAAAGTGGCAACTGGAAGAGAGTTCCAAACTGTAGATCCTCTCACCGACAGAGAACCTTGTGCAAAAGTGGTTCTTCTAAAGGGGACCTTACAATTTCCATTCAAAGCCGCTCTGGTAGATCTGCTATTGCCATGCAGTCTCTGTATGCAATCACTTAATGGTGTAGGTGCAAAGCCCTTTAAACACTTAAAAATCAATTTTAAAACATTATAATTTATAAAATTTGTAAAATCCAGAATGTATCCAGAATATTTGCTCAAAATATGACAATGATGGAATCTAGTTGGCTTTTGATATAAAACCTTTTAAGGCTTGATTATAGAGACTTGCTAAAGGTTTGAGTGTAGAATAAGTGGTCTGAGACCAGACAGTAGATCCACAGGAGAAATGTGGGAGGATCAGTGAGTTTAAAAACATCTCTGCACAGTGAGGTGTCAAACAATGTCTAATAATTTTTAAACAGTTTATATTAGATCTAACAGTTTTGCAGATTTTATCAACATGGCTCTTAAAATTTAACTGGGCATCCAGAATAATTCCTAAATATTGTTCTTGTGGTACTTGTTCAATGGAGTCACCATTGATTTGGATATTTAAGGATTGTAATGACGTTGTTTTAATTGAAAAGCAAATACACTTTGTTTTCTTTGTATTTAGAGTTAAGCAAGAATCCTTTAGCCATGATGATATCCTCTGCATGCTGTTTTGTAGTTTTTCACTGACTGCAATAATGTTTTTGTCCAATGTGTAAATAACGGTGTCATCAGCAAACATTTGCAAATTGACTTCAGGACAAACTTCAGGTAGACTGTTGACATACATACTAAAAAGGGCCGGACTTAAAAGATTTCCTGCTGCAACAGGAACACTGGCGGCGACACAGAGAAGAATGTAGGAGTCCACGCTGAAGCTGCTCACCTGTGCAGGACCAGGACCTGATACTTGATGGGCTTGGCCTCCAGAGTTAAATCCTCCTCCACCCCCTGGAGGCTCAGACAGCCAGACGTCTGGCATTTGGCCTGGGAGATCCGCTCAGGGAAACGAGACGCATTCATGGAGCTTCTAGAGAAAATAAGAAATAAAATGTTTGCTGATGGGTCACAGGTTATTCATTCAGCGGACACACAGATGATTGACAGGCTGTAAAGTGTTCAACGTAACATCTAGCCTAGGAAAAAACATGAATATAATGAAAGTGCATAAATTATACCTAAAAACATTGTCAGGTCCTCTGGATGGGTTCAGAAAACAAAAAAAGTTTTTTCAACTTGAGTTTGCTTGACTTTTGTTCAAAGTATTTTGAACCCGTCCAGAGGACCTGACAACATTTTTCTACCTGGATTATTGAGCATGCATCAGGATGCATAAAATATACTTAAAGTCAAAATGAAGCAGGGCAAAAAGTTTTGCCTTAGAATTTAAAATACTCTCATGTTTGCAACAAAACTTTCAAAGAGGAAAAACACATCAAACAACAACAAAACAGGAAAATCTGTTTTTCCATCATTTAATTACAGAAAGAAACGACCTGAGGGCCCGTGTTGGCCCATTTACTGTAGTCAGCAATAAAACTGTTCCGTCATGCAAGATCTGAGACAAGCAGGTCAGAAAACAACTTTCAGAGTTCAGGTTTGAGTCATGACCGCTTCCTGTGAAAACGACAACGTTTCTCTAACGGCATCTACGTTAACCCTCGAAAGACTTGATGGAGAAAAATTTAACGCGTTTATTTTTCTCCACATTTTTATTTGATTCGTTTATTTTGAGTGCAAATAACACAATTTTTTTCTGATAAATTTCCTATAAAATAAATGTTGACAATTAAAAAACTTATTTGTAACTAAAGGCCCTTTTTCTTCTTCTTCTGGATGCTCCCTTCTTCGGGGGTCTCCACAGCAAACCAAGTCACATGAAGACTTGGCAATTGTTTCTACACCGGAAGTCCTTCTTGACAACCACAGACCACCGGGCTACCACAGCCCTCTGTGTGGAGCAGAGAGCTGATATCTAGGGCGACTGTGGGAGCAGATGGTGTGGGTTAAGAGCCTTGCTCAAGGGCTCAGACTAAAGGCCCTTAAAGAGTTAAAATTCAAAAAAGTAATTTAAATTTGTGAATTAGCTTTAAAATACTTCATCTAATTAAAAATATATTTTTAAATTGTATCTTTAAGCAGTTAAATTGGATTCTTCCTCTAAGGAGCACGAACGGTCGTTAAGTTAAAGGGACCTCCGAGCATTACAGGGACAGTTCAGATTTTCTGAAGTGGGGTTCTGTGCAAAAGTAAGGAACAATAATGAACGTACCC
This sequence comes from Garcialebias charrua, assembly GCA_038048925.1. Taxonomy (NCBI): domain Eukaryota; kingdom Metazoa; phylum Chordata; class Actinopteri; order Cyprinodontiformes; family Rivulidae; genus Garcialebias; species Garcialebias charrua. The sequence goes on from JBBPBX010024609.1 coordinate 2,684, forward strand.
AACAACGGTAAGTCTTTGAGTGGTCTTAGTTTAGAACAACTGTTAATTCTGACAGATCTGAGGAGCTAACGGGTAGAAACACCAGAGCTGCCATCTTCAAGCAGCTTCAGTCTCAAAAAGGTTCGTAGCGGTCCATGCGAACACTCATTTAGAAATGTTCACATTTCCATTTGTGTTCATTCGTGTTGTCTTAACCAGGCTGCACTGAAGTGCTACAGCTAGATGCTGCTGCTGGCTCTTTCCAGTGATCACAGAACTATTTAAATAATTGAGCAACGCTAAAAACATCAGTCTAATGGGTCCACATTTATATGGCACCTTTATTTATTTTTTTACTCTTTTCAGATTCAACAAAGAGCTTTTCAGAGTTTCACCCATTCTCACACTCTGAGGCAGAACTTAAATTTTATGTTCAACAGTTCAGTCAGGTCCTCTGGACGGTTTCTTTTTGTTGAAACATTTCATCTTTCATCCAAAGAACTTCATCAGTCCAAGGAGCCGTGACAAACTCAGTCATATAAATATCACCTTCACATAGTGGGTCGACCAGTTTGATGGTGCTCAGATGATCGGCGAGGCAGAGGGCAGACTCCAGAATCCATCTTAGCACCATCAAACTGGTTGACTCACTATATGAAGGTGGTATATATACAAACTGAGTTTATTGTGGCTCCTCAGACTGATGAAGTCCTTTGGATGAAAGATGAAACGTTTCAACAAGAAGAACTCGTCCAGAGAACCTGACTTGACTTTGTTGGACTTTTATCTGGATTATTGAGCATGGGCTTTGATGTTTAAATTGTATCATTTTCTCTCCATGTAAAGTTTCTTCTGGCTGCATCTCTTCTTCAGTGGTCACCACAGCGAGTGAACTCACAAGAAAGGTTTGCCGCTCGTTTTACTCTGGATGCCCTTCCTGACGCAACCTGGGCTCGAACTCGCAACCTCAGGAGAACAAGACCATGGCATCAACTGCCAAGCTACTGCAAAGCAAAGCATGAAAAACACGCTGTAGTGATGGAGTCTCCAGAAACTAAAACTCGAGAAGAAAACTGGACTGAACGGTTGAAAATGATAAACAAAGCAGACTGTGATGCTATGTGGCATAAAACATTGAAATCACGTGACGTCAGAGACAGACTCACAGAAAGTTCAACAAAGATGGACACTTTCTGTGAACCAAAAGTAGCAGCAGTGGGTAAGAGAATGCTGGTGTGTGTGCATAAAGAGCAAAAACACAGCGTGGAGTTAGAAACCTCACAGGAAGATACAAAAAGAAAGGTTCAACCAGGTTCGGAATGTTATCAACCATAAAATGGCCCCTATCAATTATTATCATCCCCATACGTAGCGGTCAGTTTGCCCCTCCTGTACCTCCTAGCAGGTTTAAAGGTACGTTATCACCGTTACAAGCGATGACAGCAGGCTCCGTCTTTTGCTACGTGTTAAAGTTTAGAGTAAAGCCTCTGGCGTTAGGTTTAGGGTCTTGGTTAGGTTTAGGCACAAGGGTAAGGGGCAAAGGTGGGCACCGCTAATTAAAAAATTAGTTCCACAATTTCTAAAACGCTTATTAATTTTTTTAGGTCCACAATTTCAAATGCACAAAGGCCTTATCAAAATTAGGGGAAGCTAATCTAATCCGCTATTTATATTCAACAATTTGTAGCCGGCAGCGTTATGCAATATCTGCACCACACTGCCAACTACAGGCGTATAAACTAATATACACCTCACCTTACCCTACCTTTTAACAGCGATTCGCTCCGGGTGTCATCTATTAAAATACAACTTTCACTCAGGGTCCAAAATTTTAAAAGTTGTTTAATGTGTGGAATGCTTTTCGACTGCTTCTTTGTCCTTTTTTTGTTTGTTTATTGTAGATTTTTCATTAAAAATGCATCGATAAACTTATTTTTAACTGTTTTCTGGAAAACTGAAGTGCCCTGCAATGCATTATGGGTATACAGATGACGAAAGCAATGCAAGGAGGAACCAAAACTTCACATACTGTGTTGCTCCATTTGACCACTAGATGTCTGTCTTTATCAGCATAAGATAAGAGCTTTAAATAATTTATCTTCATTCATTCAACCAACCTCTTATTTTTTTATTTAATTTTGAACTCATTGGTTTGGAAGGAAGCTCAAGCTGACATATTTTTATTTTATTTTTTAAATAATTTCTGCCTCTGACTCCAATCATTTATGATGTTCAAAAAAGCTTTCAGTGTGTAACTTTTATAAATTTGGTATAGTATGTAGCATTTTTATTTGTTTCCATTCATTCACCGATTTATTGTACCGGTTTTTATATTTTCTGTCCTGTTAAGCACCTTGGTCAATGCAAGGCATTGTAGGAAGGTGCTATACAAATAAAGTTTATTGTTTATTATTTAATGATTTATTTTTAAGCCACAAAATGAAAAAGCTGTGAATTTGTGCTTGTTAATTTCTGTGCACATGTCATGTGCATGCATGAAAACCTTGATTTTCTTTGGAAAGAAATAAAGAAGAAATAAAAAAACATTTCCAGACACTATTTTACTGTATTACTGAAAAAACACATCTACTCAAAAATTGTGGTGGCCATGAGTAAATAAACACAATGTGATTAAACAAATATATAAAAATATAAAAAGTATATACACAACAAAATGCCTATAAAACATAAGCTGGTGAAAATTCTCAGTCGTCCAGGACATGATAAAATCAAAAAAGGCGTTCAATACAAGATCAACTGGACTTTATTTGTTGCAGAAAACGTTCAGAATGGCAGCTGTGAGACTGAAGTTTTATGCGTTTTATTAGTATAAAACTTCTTCTCAGTCTCACAGCTGCCATTCTGGATTGAAAAAGCCTTTTGGATAAAGGGTGAAACGTTTTCTGCAACAAATAAAGTCCAGTTGATCTTGTATTGAACGCCTTTTTTGATTATAAAACATGAGAAATAGAAAAAAAAATGTTTTTAGTCACTTAGTGTAACAGTTTTATTCCCTGCCCTTCCTCAACTTCAGGCTACTCTGACTGTTCTTCTGTGCTCATCTCCTCCATGTGATGCTGGTTGCCTCTCATAAAAATCAACACTTCAAAATTGGTGTCAGACAAGCTGGCTCTCTTGGCCCTCAAAATGTCCTTTCCCATCGAGAACAGGCGTTCAACTGCTGCACTGGAGGGGATGGGTGTGTTATATTTGGTGAACAGATCGATGAGTACCTGCTCACCCAAAAAGGCAGCATCGGTCAACACCACGTTTAAATCTCAAATACACGGGTGTGTCGCCACGGCATTTATACATGATGAAAGTAACCCAAATACATAAAACTAACGACTCGCCGTCGAATGGTCGACACAAAACGCACAATAAAATCCTTCGGCCACGTTAATTTGGCTTGAAACAGCTGGGTTTTCTAAGGATTTCCATTAGTAACCCACAACCAACCGGCAGACACAGTTAGCGTCTATAGGTACTCAACAGATTTAATGAAAAGTAATAAAAATACATGAAAATAACGACTCACCGTCGCGTGGTATACACAGAACACAAAATAGAATCCTCCGGCCGCGTTAATTTGGCTTGAAACAGCTGGGTTTTCTAAGGATTTGTCCAAGTACCCAGCACAAACAGCTAGCCACGGAATTAGCCTCTGAGTTCACCTCTAACCCGGAAGCTGTCGAGATGGAATAGTCCATTTTTAGTAGGGGGATAATGAAATCAACCGTTTTTTAAATTGCTTATTTAATGATTGTTTTCATCGTAACTATAATTATTTTTATGTTAAATGTAGATTAACAAGCAGGATCAATGTTAGGAATTAGGTGACTGGCCGGGGCGCGGCGGGGCCGGGGCCTCATGCTGATGGGATCCCCAGGCATTTACCTACATGGTAGATCCCCCCCTCTGCTCCCTCCCCCCTCCAACCCTCCCTCCCCCCTCCAACCCTTCCTCCTCTCTGCTGTTTACGGTGGGGAAAAAGGTAAAACAAGCAGCATTATGAGCTTGTAAATAAGTTTATTGGTTTTTACTGATAGATAATTAGTTATTAGCGGTACTGCATTTTAAATAAAAATAGCAGAAATCCGCTTATGAATTATAAAAGTTAGTCAATTCACAAAAACGCTGACAAAAAGTTTAGGTCCACTGTAAGCGGAATAGCGATTTAGCGCTCCCTAGCGTTCATTCGCCCACCTTTGGTAAGGGGGTTAGGTTTAGTGTTGTCCTCTGGGTCAGGTTTAAGGCTAGGTTTAGGAAAACGGTTACATAAGCTGAAAAAAAAGAAACGCTACACTTCCGGGTTTACGGAAACACGCTGCCTACTCACAGTGATAATAACGCTGATAACGTTCTTTTAAACATGCTATCAGGTAGATTAGACAGTTTCGCCGATACATATGGGGATGATAACAGTTGATAGCGCCCATAAAATGGACTGACAACATCCGAACCCGCTCAATGTGGTCAACGCAGAAATTGTGTGACTCCTACTTCAGAGTTTGGACTTCCTGTGTTAATGGAACGCACATGAGGTTTGTACTCGGGAAGCTTTCAGCATGTTGTAGAAGCTGGTGACCAAACCACCGGACCACCACAAGTCAACCTCCCTCCCACTGGGCACTTCCAAGGTGCAAACTTCTATAAAATATTGTTAGCATTTGCTACTATAGTTAGTAATTTAGTCCGGTGCAGAGCATTCATGAAGAACACCAAAGTCCATGCTCAATAATCCAGGTATAAAATCCAACAGTTGGACTTTGTTGTTTTGAACCAGTTTGGCATGACTGTCAATGAGGGAGAGGGCAGGCACTGGAAGAGAGGGCGTGCCCCAGAGACCATCTTAGCACCAACAAAACTGTTTATTTTCCCACTTTGGAGTAAGCTGTTGGGGGAGAAGCAGTTTTGTTGGATGGAGGGTGAAGCGTCTCAGCACAAAAAAAAGAAACCGTCCAGATGACCTGACTGAACATTGTTGCATTCATGAAGACATCTTCAAAGTGTTCACAGAGGTTCTCAGTTTGCTTATGGGGGTTCCTGGTGTAACAGACCAAAGTCCAGCCCGAGTCCGGACTACACCTGGGGCTACAGGGACCCCGGCTACATTATACCCCAGGCATAGTATGGTTTAGGGCAATTTGTACCCCTCAGGTTAGAATTTACCACCATGATATCAGTCGTGTTGAGTCATAAACAAGAATTTTCAACATTTAATAATAATAATAATAATGAATTTAATTTATAACACACTTTTCATTAACAAAAATTTCAAAGTGCAAACAAATTTCACAGTAAGAAAGCTAACTGATTAAATCTATAAACTCTGAACAGACCAGATTATGGTTATCTAGATGGGTACATTCTGGCCTGGAGGGGTATAGTTTGGTCCAGGACAGTTTGTCCCTCAGGGTATACTCTGGCCTGGTCCCGACTGTAACCAGGTTTCGTCTGGGCAGGGGTTAATTTGACCTGCTAAACCAGAAACTTACAATCTTTTCACTTAAATTCTGACCATGTTCAAAAAATATTGCTCTAAAAAGTTGCCCGGTAGTCACAAGTGCCTCCAACCCGTCTCAAGAATGCTAGAGCTGAACTTTAACACCTTCTCTTGAGCCGCTCTCTGAAAGGAAAACACCCGAGGAGCAGCCTTGAATGTCTAAAAACCACACTGATACTCTGACTTGTTTTTAAAGAACTGATCAAATCTGCCAATCGTGGTTTCAGATGTGCACTCCAGCAGATTAATCATAAAGGTGGGGGCGGCTGCCGGGGGGTGTACAAAGCGGGCTGAGGTTGGTATGATGAAGATGACAAAATAATGTGCAGTTTCAAAACGTGGGTGCTGAAAATGCGGCCGCAGCGTCAGTTCATCGTTCTGAGACATTGACTGAAAGTTTGTCTCACAGCTTCAAGTCGTTAGCTCGTAGCTCCAACAGTGAGATGCTGGATCCAAGTCCTTTTTAAAACAGCATCGATCCATTTAGGTCCGGTCCAAACTAAACTTACCATTTCACAGAACCCCACTTCAGAATCATAATATCTTTATTGACATTGCACCGAGGTACAACGGTAACATGTACGCACAGTCATCCGAAAGCTGGACTAAGTGTACGAAGCTGCCGCTGGTTATTAGCGCGGCCATCTCATTCCTTATCAGAATGATAATCTTAAATATGAAAAAGGAGAAGAACCATGAGGGTAGATAGTATACCCCTTTAAGACCTGACACTAAAGCAGAGCTGGACATCGTCAACTGGAAACAGCTGCACCAAGATCAGTTCTTTGTTAAATTAATCCCACAAGTTCCTCAAAGGTTCTGCACCCAGAACCATCGTTTAGTTCTACTGGGCCGTGTTTCGACAGTGCAGATAGAGACAGGAACCACAGTCCAGTGGGTCAGGCTGGTGTTCTGTGAAACAACAAGTAAAAATCAGATGTGTTGTGAAGCCTCACGTGTAAATCCATGGCGACAGAGATGCGCTGGCAAGGTTCAAAGCAGATTGGCTGTAGAGGTAGGACTTCACTGAAGGGTCCAGAACCAGTCTCACAGTCCTCCCTCTCAGTCCAGTCCCCTGCACTGAGACCTCCCGGCTTCTCTTGGCGGCGCTCAGCAGGGAGACGAGTCCCAGGAACAGAAACACTCTCAGTACCTGACAAAAGAGAGAGGAGCGAGCGGAAATGGTTCACCAGCAAGTCACACTTCATATCTGACGCTGCTTCTGAGCTCAGACCTGACGTACGTTACATTTATGAACGTTTACTGGCAGTAACAACAAACAATGGTACACTTTTTTATTGTATAATTTATTCATTTCATATTAAAACAATGACAATTTAAAAAAAGAAAAAAATTAAACAAACATAAAATGAAAGGAAGCAGAAGAAGAAAACATTTCCAAACATTAATGTACTTAGAAATACAAAAATATACAGTTTCATCAGAAATATACAGTAACATCAAAATACCTATAATAATTTGTTAAATTAGAATAAACTTAAATATAACTCTTCAACAAAATAGTTTTAATCATTTTCTTAAATATTTGTATGGACTTCACATTTTTTACATCGTCCTCTAGTCCATTCCAAAGATCAATTCCTCTTATTGTAGTAGACCTACCCTTTATTCTTTTCATTCAACCTTTATTTATACAGGCTAGCCTCGTTGAGTCACAGGGACTCATTTACAAGAGGGACCTGTCTCACTCACACCAAACAACCATCCACTCTCTCACTCACACCTAGGGTCAATTTAGAGTCACCAATCAGCCTAACAAGCATGTTTTTTGGTCTGTGGGAGGAAACCGGAGTACCCGGAGGAAACCCACGCATGCACGGGGAGAACATGCAAACTCCACCCAGAAAGGCCCCGGACCGGGATTTGAACCGGCAACCTTCTCGCTGAGAGGCAGCAGCTCTACCAGTTGTGCCACCGTGCTGCCCAACTTTAAACTGGTTCTACACTGAGGTTTAACAAACATTTCTATTCCCTTTAAATTATAGCAACTAATCCTTTTCACAAAATAGGTTTGAATGTTAGATGGTAGTGAGGAAGTATGAGCCTTATACACAAGTAAAAGAATATTATAATCAACCAAATCATAAAACTTGAGTAATTTCAATTGACAAAATAGAGTATCAGAAGAATGATGATAAGATTTCCTCATTATAATTCTTACAGCTCTTTTTTGCTAAATAAAAATAGGCTTAGTTGTTGTCTTACATGCTGTACCCCAAATATTTACACAATAAATTAAATGCAGAACTATAATTGTGTTATGAAGCAAGTGTAAAGCATTATTATTTAACAAATCCCTATATGCTGTACAATACTGCAATTGATTTAGATATTTTAGTTTTAACAACAGATATATGCTGTTTCCAAGATAGTCTGTCATCAATAATTACATCCAGAAACTTAACCTCATTTACTCTACATATCTTGATACCATCAATTTCAAAAGAAAAATCCAAAGTTATTTTTTTAACTAAATATCATAAAATTGGTTTTTATTAATATTCAATGACTTCACTTCAAATGCACCTCTCAGTTTTAAGACGAGCTTAGAGTGAAAAGTCTTCTCCTACATGAAGTTTCCATGCAGGTATACAGGAGCAACCACATGAAACAAAGTCACAAATGCTTCTCATGATGAGACAGAGGTGAACACTCACCAGCAGCATGGCTGTTTGTGTCAGCGTTCAGCTTCGACTGCGTCTTCAGCTGTGGTTACTCCCCACAAGTGTTTATAGGCCGCCAGCCCCCTCCAACGCCCCGCCGCCGCTCTCAGCTGCCAACATGTGTTTCCGCCGTGTCTTTCACTGATTTCAGAGACGTCTCCTTTCTTTTTGTGTACCTCTGGTCGTCCTGCACCTGAAGCTGCACAAAATTCCCCCAGTCACAGATTTCAAAGGTGACGCCTCCAAAAGTGAGAACAAGCTTTTTATGTCATTTCCTCCCACTTTGATGGGCAAACCTGTTTTTGTAGAAGAAAGGTGAAACTTT
>JBBPBX010024609.1:16673-39531 GCA_038048925.1 Garcialebias charrua
TATTTATTCAAAACCATTGAAGTCTTCATCTTCTGTGTCACTGCACCATTTTTGGACCAGGCAGATGTCAACAGTGTAGGTACTGTAAAGGGTTTCTTAGCGCCCATAGCGGCCGAAACTGGTACTGCACCATTTTTGGAGTTTTTGACCAAAGTCAAATTATGACCAAAATATTGGAAAAATCGACGTATAAGTCGCACCGGCCTATAAGTCGCAGGGCTTAGAAATGTAGGCAAAAAAGTGCGACTTATACGCCAGAGAATACGGTATTATTATTATATAAACAGAAATAAAACCAGAAGCTAACACAAGACGAGTCCGTCTCTGAAAACACGAATAAAAAATCAAATCTCATCTCAAATTTTTCCTCCAGAACATAGTTGTCACAAATATGGAAAAAGTATATACCGTACCGTATTTTCTGGAGTATAGGTCATATAGGTCGCACCGGAGTATAGGTCGCATTGTCCAATTATTATCAATACAGTATATTGGAAAAATCCCTAGATAGGTTGCACCGGAGTATAGGTTGCACCTACGTTTAGCTCTGCTGCAAATGTCCAAGTACACCTCGCTGCAGCCTGCAGAACGGGGCGGAGCCGGACGACTGTCAGTCCCGGAAGTGGTGCTATTGCACTCCGGAAATGAAGGGGGCGCTAGTGGCGCTATTAAAAACACGCAACAACAAAAAAAAATAATGGAAATTAATATTTTAAAGGCGCTAGTGGTGCTATTACAACAAAAATTAATGGAAATTAATATTTTAAAGACAAATGTACATGCTAGTGACGCTATTAAAACATGCAACAACAAAAATTAATGGAAAGTAATATTTTAAAGACAAATAATGGAAATTAATATTTTAATGGCGCTATTACAATAAAAATTAATGGAAATTAATATTTTAAAGACAAATGTACATGCTAGTGGCGCTATTAAAACATGCAACAACGAAAATTAATGGAAAGTAATATTTTAAAGACAAATGTACATTACATTAGGAATACATTTATCCATCCATTAATTATCATACATGCACGCTTATCCCTATAGTGGGTTCGCGAGGGCTGCATTCCAAAAACTATAATATGCTTGGTTGCAGGTGAGCTCAAATATTATCGTTGTTTACCATAATGTGTCATTGGAAAATTCATAAACTGCGCTCAAATGTTCAATTTTTTCAAAACCCAAAGGGATTAATTTTAAACGTAAAACAACCTGGAAACACTCAGAGAAAGTAGTTTTTAGAACGTTTGACAAGAAATGATCTTCAGCAGTCGGATCCAGGCAGTAGACGTTGCAAGAATGGTCCACTGTGGATGAATAAATTTGATTCTATAAGAAAACTTTTTTGAATAGTCACTGGATACATAAATTAAGCCTGTGTGTAAATTGTAACAGTCTTCAGTTCAGCCAATCAGCTCATCGTGCGCCTCCGGTGTCGGTCTCCTCATCTCCTCTAATTACCCTTCATAAAGTCCGGCTTGATGTGAACAACTGCTCCTCACCTGAGTTTCCATCAACTCCACTCGGTCTCCACAGTCGCTGAGCATACCTTTAATTTTTGTATTTATTGTTTGTAGATGTTTGTAACTGAACATGTTTCTGTATGTGGTTGCTTTATTAAAAAAACAACTACATATTGATTCTGATTGTTAAAACATAAACAACCTCACTGTATATAAGGTTTGTAAAGAAAACGTGTATTGATTCCAGTCATTGTTCAAAAAGTATATTAAAGATTGAATGTACACATATAAAATACTGAAAGTTATAAACTGTGCTTGCATTTCACATTTTTAAAACAAGGTTATTCAATTGTTAAACAATGTTGTTACAATATATGCACAACTACTTTATTGGTTCTACTTTCTCTTTAATATATTAGAGCCACAATGTAACTTTGCCTGGAAACAACACCATTTCTACAAAAAACAAAAAAAAAGTAAATCAAAACTAAAAGGAACACTCAAAAATGTAGATAATGTTTAAATAACACATTGTGAAAAACAAAAGGACGACTGAACAATTCAAAAGGCTAATGTACTTCAGCAGAACTGATTTAAAAAGACATGTCACCAAAAAACAACAACAATGTGTGACAACTGAAATGTATGAACGACAGTGTAAAACAACTAATATTCTCCTTGCATTCAGTACAGTACTGACATTCAGGGCAGTGTCCAGGTATGCCATCAGAGTAGTAACGAGGGTACTCTCCTCGTCTTCCATTTCCGGTGAAGCCCAGCCCACACAGTCTTTATATTGCCGGTTGCAGAAATAATAATAATAATAATCATCATTTTATTTAAAAGCGCCTTTCAGGACACCCAAGGACACTTAACAAACCAATACAGTGTAATACAGATCAAACAATATCAGTGACAAATTGAAATATAAAATACATAAAGAACGCAAGTATAGCCGTGAGTTCCTGCTTGATGTCGGAAAAACCGCTCATTTGGGAATAAACATGCAGTGACCTCCAGGAGAAGCTACATGAGCTCGAACAAAAGCTAAACGAGTTTCGTGACTGCGGCCTGCTCTGGAAGCCAGCCCCGAGCCTCAATTCATCACGCCCGCCGTGGGAGCGCCACAAGCGGCTGGACAGTAAGCGGAAGCCAGCCCTGAGCCTCCCTTCTTCGCGGCCGCCGTGGAAGCGCCACAAGCGGCTGGACAGAAAGCGGAAGCCAGCCCTGAGCCTCCCTTCATCGCGCCCGCCGTGGAAACGCCACAAGCGGCGTGACAGAAAACAGAAGCGGGGTAAACGCGGAGGTGTCAGAGCTAGGCTAGCAGCTAGCCCACACAAACCGGCGATCCCATCCATGGTTTTGGCTAACGTGCGCTCCTTGGACAATAAACTGGATTATATACGCCTGCTACGAACGACACAAAAGACTGTGAGAGACTGCTGTGTGTTTGTATTCACGGAAACGTGGCTCAACAACAACGTTCCGGACCATGCTGTCCAGCTAGGGGAGCTAACATGCTACAGAGCGGACCGAACCCCCGAGGGAGGTAAGACAAGGGGAGGGGGGCTCTGTGTTTACATCAACAAAGCATGGTGCCTGGATGCTGCTGTGGTCTACAAACACTGCTCACATTTAGTGGAGTTCATGACTATTAAATGCAGACCGTTCTATTTACCGAGGGAGTTTACAGCTGTTTTGATTGTTGCTGTATATATCCCTCCAAGCTCCAACAGCAAAGTTAGAAGTGAGGCTTTGAATGAACTATATCTGCACATCAGTGAGCAACAAACAGCCCATCCTGATGCTTTTCTCATCACGGCTGGTGATTTCAACCATGCAGATTTAAAGAGTGTATTTCCAAAAACATACAGAAACATAAACTTTGCAACAAGAGGAAACAACACACTGGACCAAGTTTACACCACCATGAAAAATGCCTACAGAGCCCTCCCCCACATTGGTGCTTCTGACCATATCTGTGTTATGCTAAAGCCCGCATACAGGCCGCTGGTGAAAGTCACAAAACCAGTCCGCAAGCAGATACGAGTGTGGCCAGAGGGGTCTTCAGAGGCACTCCAGGACTGTTTTGACACCACAGATTGGGGTATGTTCAAAGAAGCTGCTACCACAAACAACAACACATGTCTCCAGGAGTACTCAGACACTGTATGTTCATACATCGCCAAGTGCATTGATGATGTTACCAACCTCAAAACCATCACTGTTCGGGCTAATCAGAAGCCATGGCTGACAGCTGAGGTTCACAGACTCCTGAAAGCCAGGAATGCTGCCTTCAAAGCGGGAGATCAGGTGGGCCTGAAGGCAGCCAGAAAGAACCTGACCCAGGGCATCAGTGAGGCCAAGGAGCAGTATTCCAAGAAAATAGCTCACCGTTTCAAGGACAGCAAGGATACACGCAGTCTGTGGCAGGGAATACAGACCATCACAGACTACAAACCCCCCCCCCCAGACCTGTGACAGCTCAACCTCTACGCTGAATGAACTGAATGAGTTCTTCGCTCGGTTTGAGGCAAGTAACAGCACACCTGCACATAAATTCCCCCCCTCTCCTGATGGCCAGGTGCTGGCGCTGTCCTCAGACAGCGTAAGGCGATCATTCATCAAGATTAACGCCCGGAAGGCCTCTGGTCCTGACAACATACCTGGTCGTGTGCTGAAGGACTGTGCAGGGGAACTCGCAGCGGTCTTCACGGACATCTTTAACATCTCACTGAGCCAGGCCATCGTCCCCACCTGTTTCAAAGCCACCACCATCATCCCTGTCCCAAAGAAGGCAACGCCCGCATGCCTCAATGACTATCGCCCAGTAGCACTCACCCCCATCCTGATGAAGTGCTTTGAACGGCTAGTCATGAAAAGCATCACATCTGTCCTCCCTGCCTCCCTGGATCCCTTCCAATTTGCATACCGACCTAATCGCTCAACCGACGATGCCATCTCCTCTGCCCTCCACACAGCTCTCACACATCTGGACACGAAGGACTCTTATGTTAGAATGCTGTTCATCGACTTCAGCTCGGCATTCAACACCATCATCCCCCAACAGCTCATCCATAAACTGGACAGTCTGGGGCTGAACACCTCAATGTGTAACTGGCTGCTAGACTTCCTGACCGGGAGACCACAGACAGTACGGATCGGGAGTAACACATCTAGCACCATCACATTGAACACAGGGGCCCCACAAGGATGTGTGCTGAGCCCCCTTCTATTCACCCTGCTAACACACGACTGCACACCATCGTACAGCTCCAACCACTTCATCAAGTTTGCGGACGACACAACAGTGGTAGGTCTCATCAGCAACAACGATGAGACGGACTACAGGAACGAGGTGAGCCGCTTGGCCTTGTGGTGCGGACACAACAATCTCACTCTCAACGTGGAGAAGACAAAGGAGATTGTCGTGGACTTCAGGAAGAGGGATGCACAACATGCCCCTCTGACCATCAACAGCACCGCAGTGGAGAGAGTGGACAGCACCAAGTTCCTGGGAGTGCACGTCTCAAAGGACCTGTCCTGGAGCAGGAACACTGCAGCACTGGCGAAGAAGGCTCACCAGCGCCTCTACTTTCTCCGCAAGCTGAAAAGGGCTGGAGCTTCAACCTCCATCATGTGCACCTTCTACAGAGGTGCCATAGAAAGTGTCCTGACCAGCTGCATCACTGTGTGGTTTGGTGCATGCACTGCATCCTGCCGCAAGAGCCTCCAGCGCATCGTGAAAGCAGCTGAGAAGATCGTCGGCACCTCCTTGCCCTCACTGCAGGACTTACACAGCAAACGCCTCACTCGGAAAGCCCACCGCATGGCAGGTGATCCCACACACCCACTACACAGCCGCTTTAGACTGCTGCCATCAGGGAGGAGACTGAGGAGTCTCCAGGCTCGTACCAGCAGACTGAGAGACAGCTCTGTTCATCAGGCAGTCAGAATGCTAAACACTCTGCCTGCTCTGCCTCCCCTCCCATTTGAACTGCCTTAACACAAAAAACTTTCTCACACATTACCACTCAACACAAAGTTTTTAACACTGGACTCTGTGTCATCAAACGGGTTATTCACTAAACTCTCGGTCATGTGTTCATTCAGTTTGCACTACTTCTCATATTTGCACTAATGTTTGTATTACATTACTGCCTATAGTCATACTACTGTTTACATTCACTGTTTACATTTATTAATACTGTTTACATTTATTACTACTGCTTTACATTTATTACTACTGTTTACATTTACACTACTTTTATCTACACTACTGCAGATACATATACAGCATTCTCTGACTAGCCTTATCTAAGGATGCCAAATGTGCCTTATGTGCCTTACTTCATATGCCACTTTGCCTCTATACCAACATCAACTACCTCATACATATACTGTGTACATCAACTTATATGCTGCTGTGCCACTCTTTGCAAATGTCAACGCTAGAAACTTCAGTTTATTTTATAGATTTACGTTTTTATACTTTTCATACTACTATGCAAAAACTCAGGACAGTATTACACTTTTATTATTTCATTTTATGCTTATGTTCATTGGGTGTTTGGTGTTTTAGGGGTGTTTGGTGTTTCAGTGTTGGTGTAAATTTTCATACTTTTATACTATTATGAAAAAACTCAGGACAGTGTTACACTTTTTTACTATTTTATGCTTATGTTTATTAAATGTTTTAGTGTTTATTCATTCATTCATTCAACCTTTATTTATACAGGCTAGCCTCGTTGAGTCACGGGGACTCATTTACAAGAGGGACCTGTCTCACTCACACCAAACAACCATCCACTCTCACACTCACACCTAGGGTCAATTTAGAGTCACCAATCAGCCTAACAAGCATGTTTTTTGGTCTGTGGGAGGAAACCGGAGTACCCGGAGGAAACCCACGCATGCACGGGGAGAACATGCAAACTCCACCCAGAAAGGCCCCGGACCGGGATTTGAACCGGCAACCTTCTCGCTGAGAGGCAGCAGCTCTACCAGTTGTGCCACCGTGCTGCCCGTGTTTAGTGTTTAGATGGTTACTGTTGCACCGAGGGACTGAGAGAAACGCAATTTCGGTCCTGTGTATGTCCTGTACATATTGCAGTTCTGACAATAAAGTTTACTTTGACTTTGACTTTGATTATAAAATGGAAGATAATAAAAATACATTTAGTAAAGTTAGTGATAAGCTAGTCTAAAGAGATGGGTTTTCAGGGCAGTCTTGATCAGAGAAAGGGAGGTGGTGTTTCGAAGGTCTGGCGGTAGGTCGTTCCAGAGGTGAGGGGCAGAGCAGGTGAAGGCCCTGCTCCCCATGGTGGAGAGGCGGGCAGAGGGTACATGAGAGATGTAGCGAAGAGGAGGATCTGAGAGAGCGTGATGGGATGGAGATTTGTAGGAGGTCAGATAGATAAGGAGGGGCAAGGTTGTGGATAGCTTTCATTATTTCTTCCTTGTTAGTTCCAATCAGAAACATACTATTTGCACAACCGCTGATCAAATAATTCACATTTTTATCCACTTTAGGAATTGACTTTGCAAGATTTGATCCCACATTTGCAAAGTAATTATTAAATCCATTTACAATTTCCGTATCATCATAAATTTCCACATTGTTTTGTATAAAATGTTGTGGCAATCCCATATTACCCTTATGTTTGCTTAATACATTGTTGATTACTCGCCATGTTGCCCTCATATCTCCACTGCATTTATGTAATAGTTGACTATAATATTCCCGTTTCTGTTTCCTAATAATCCCTACCAATTTATTTTTGTACTTTTTGTATTTTTCTTCAGCATCTGATGTTCTGGATTTCAAGAAACATGTATAAAGATGATTCTTTTTTCTACATGCGTTCTTCAATCCACTTGTCATCCAAGGATGATCAACTTTTTTATCCTTTGTGTATATTTTTTGAACACAATGTTTTTTGAATAAAACTTCAAGGATCCTCATAAATTCGTCATAAGATTTGTTTACATCATCAACATATACTTCATCCCATTTTTGTACGTCTAAATCTTCTTTTAATTTATCCAATGCTTTTTTTGATGTGTTTATTATCGTATTTATTTTTTTGTTTTATTTGGTATGCTTTCATCACTTTTATAAATTTATGATCTGCAATGTTTTTATGTTTTTCGTGTTGTACTTCATTGTATGTGTTGCCTGTTGCGTGTTTGTTTGTCCAGCACTTTGGTGTGGACTTGTTCCTGTTTAAAGTGCTTTATAAATAAAATGGTATGGTATGGTATGGTATAAATTGAAAAGATAGGTAAATGATCACTGATATCCATCATCATTATACCACTTATCACCTCGCCATCTGTTATGTTAGTAAATATATTGTCAATTAATGTAGCACTTTGAGATGTTATTCTTGTCGGATTTGATATTAATGGATATAAATTTAAACTAGTCATTGAGTTCATAAATATACTAATATTATTCGAATCTGTCATGTTTAAATCAATATTGAAATCTCCACATAAGAAAACTTTTTTATTTCTGCTTTTAATTAATAACTCTAATATTTTATCAGTAAATGTCTCTATCTTTGAACATGGTGATCGATAAACACAACTTATTATTATATTTTTTCCATTTTTGTTTATTATTTCCACTGTGATCATTTCCATCATATTATCAACGACCATTGACATTTCTATAATGAACTTACATCTTATATCCTTATTTATAAATAAAGCCACTCCTCCTCCTTTTTTATTTTTTCTGTTCATATAATGAAAATTATATCCTTCAATATGTATGGTATTTATATTTTCGTCAATAAGCCATGTCTCAGATAGTGCTATTATTTTAAAAGTGTTTTTTATGTTTTGGAGATGGTTTAGCATGTTATCTATATTTGCATTTAAACTTCTACAGTTCAAGTGAATAATAGAAAGATCTTCATCTGTCATGTTAACATCCTTAAACTGTTCTTCATTATAATATTTACTGTCTTTTTTAGTTGGAAAAAGACTACTATTTAACTCTTCATCAACATTATATATTTTTAATTCCATATCATCATTCATCATGAATAATCCGTGTGTTTTCCATTTGACCGATTTTTCTTTGTTGTCCCTATAAGTGAATCATAGGTCACAATTAGACGTCATTAAAACTTATCCAAATTTTTCCAAGTCCTTCACATCATGTATCAATTTCGCTTGCTCTCCTTCCTGTACTCTAATCCATATCTTTCCATTTTTTGTCCACGTTGAGACTATCTTTTTCTTTTTACGTAACAACCTTGCTTCGCGTGCAATTAGACCATTTTTTTGGTTAAATGTTCGTTTATATACACATTAGTTCCCTTAAGTTTTTTTGCTTGCATGATTACGGCGTTTTTAGATTTCCTACTAATGAATCTTACCACAATAACCGGTTTAGATCTATCAGCATTGCTGGGCAAGGTATGACATAGAGAAATGTCTTCATACTTAATGTCTATTTCCTTGTCATGGAGAAAAGTCACCACTTGTTCTTCCAGAGACCTCTGCTCCTGTGGAGATGCATCTTCAGCAATACCTTTGCCAGAAGTGGCCTTTGAATACGAAGTTTTTATCGCAAGACCAGATATGACTAAGTTGTCTTGCCTAGAATTTTGTTCCAATTCATCCACCTCATGTTCAAGTTCCTTAATTTTTTTATTCTTCGTATTTAATTGTACTCTTAATTGTTTTACTTCTTCCAGCAAAAGTTTCTGTTGGGCTGACAAATTCACAATTTCAGTACTCATAAAGTTCAGAGATTTTTTAATCTCCTCCATGTCATCTGAATTAGTTTCCAACAGATCATGTTTTTTTGTTTTTGATTTTGCCATTACTCACGATTGCTACCCCGATGGTCTTGATTTTTCAAGTCTTGAACTTTGAACTTTGAACCGTTAGCCGGTGTCAGTTGCACAGAGCCCACCAGCCCTCGTACTCCGTTAGCCGTTAGCCGGTGTCAGTTGCACAGAGCCCACCAGCCCTCGTACTCCGTTAGCCGTTAGCCGGTGTCAGTTGCACAGAGCCCACCAGCCCTCGTACTCCGTTAGCCGGTGTCAGTTGTGCAGAGCCCACCAGCCCTCGTACTCCGTTAGCCGTTAGCCGGTGTCAGTTGTGCAGAGCCTACTAGCCCTCGAACTCCACTGTAGCCCGGTCCCCGCCACACTTCCAATCCGGAGATGAAAACCCTCAGTCCCCGATTGTCCCAGGATTTGTGGCCCAAAATCGGCCCAAAGCCGGAACACAGATCCGCAGCTTGAAATCGTCCCGAAGCTGGAGCTCAGGTCCGCAGACGACTGCCTCTCACACCGCCACCTCTCGTTCCAAGAGTACTCCAGGATCCGCGGCCTGAATCGGCCTTAAGCTGGAACGTAGATCCGCGGCCCGAAATCGGCCCAATACTGGAGCGCTGGTACACAGACGACAGTCTCCCACACCGCCGCCTCTCTTCCGAGCAGCAGTGGACCCTCACCCAGCCTCCGAAGAGCAGCTAGGTCCACCAGTCCACAGAGGTAGGCCACTAGCTAGCTAGCTACACCACCCAAAGGGCTAACGCCCAAACAATCAAGTCCTTCGGCTTTCTGGTTCAAAATAATTTTTTTTAGAACATTCAGATCACAGAGGGTCGATAATTTCTGATTTTCATTTGCTGATATATGCTAATATTTTTTGTTTTTGATAGCCTTGATTTAAATTATTACTCCGTGCATCGCTGCGTCCACCTGCGCACCTGCACATCTCTCACTTCCACGTGAGCACGTATAGCCTGATGTTGTAGTGTGTGAAGAAGGAGAAACAAACTGATCTGCAAGCAGTTGCCTTTAATCCTTCGAGCGTCAAAACCAGAAACAGAATGAATGAATTTACACACTAACACTTCTTCCTCTTCACCTGGTAAAACCTGGGGAGCACCTCGCTGGCTCCTCCTACTGGGTGAGAGAGAGATGAGGCCATATACCTCACCAACACACCACACAGCCCCCCCCCCCCGAACACCCAGAAGGGCAAATACAAAACATATCAGTCTCTCACAGGGGGCCTAATCAACCTGCCGAACCGACTGCGTCGACTCGGGGGCGGAGAAACAGCTGGCACCCGTGCAGGAACAACATTTTGTGCCACAGGGGGAGGAACACAGTTGGGGGGAGAAAACGGAAGATGGGGTCGAGCAGGAGGGCGGCCGCGTCTAGGAACCTGAGCCGGCAACACCTCTTCATCAACCAACACATAGGCTGGCTTCAGGCGGTCCACTGTAACCAGCTCTCTACGCCCACCCATGTCTAAAACAAAACTTTTCGCGCCCCTTTCGAGCACCCGAAACGGCCCGTCATACGGAGGCTGGAGGGGCGAACGGTGGGCGTCACGTCGCACAAAAACAAAACGGGCAGACTGGAGTGCTGTGGGCACAAACGCCTGCGGGAAACAATGGTGCACAGGACCCGGAACCAAAAGACTACTCTGCGAATAGGGGTCCACCGCTTCGGGGAACCGTGGAGCGGCAGCGTCTAACAAAAACTCCCCTGGGATTCGTAAAGGCTGACCAAAAACCAACTCGGCTGATGAAGCGTTGAGGTCCTCCTTAGGAGCTGATCGCAACCCAAGCAGCACCCACGGCAAACGCTCCACCCAGCCAACGTCTGTTAGCGCAGCACGTAACGCCGCCTTAAGAGACCGATGGAAACGTTCAACCAACCCGTTAGCCTGAGGGTGGTAGGCGGTAGTGCGATGCACCTGCACCCCCAAGGAGCGCGCCATCTCGGACCAGAGCCCTGAAATAAACTGGGGACCTCTGTCTGAAGTGATGTCCGAGGGCACACCAAAACGGGCAACCCAAGTGGAGAGGAACGCACCAGCCACGTCGGAGGTAGTTGTGGAAGAAAGAGGAACGACCTCCGGCCACCTGGTTGTGCGGTCGACCACTGTAAGCAGGTGTGTGAAACCCCGTGATGGGGGCAGGGGACCAACTAAGTCCACATGCACGTGGTCAAAACGCTTGGCTGGAATGGGAAATGGTTCCAGTGGTGCCTTAGTGTGCCGGTGCACCTTGGCACGCTGACAAGCCACGCAAGCCGCTGCCCAACTCCTCACCTCTCTGCGTAAACCAGGCCACACAAAACGTGCGCTGACTAGTTTCACAGACGCGCGCACACCTGGGTGCGAGAGAGAGTGAACAGAGTCAAAAATGCGGCGGCGCCAACCTGATGGAACCACTGGGCGTGTCCGGCCTGTGGAAACGTCACACAGGATCAAAGGACCGCCCTCTCCCAATTTGACCTCCTCTAGCTTAAGCCCTGAAACGCCGGCACGAAGGGCAGTTATATCAGCGTCTCCCGGTTGGTCAGCGGCCATGGCAGAAAAATCTACCCCGAGGAGCACAGGACAAACGAGCACCCGTGACAGACAGTCTGCCACTGAGTTGGATTTTCCAGCCACATGGCGGACGTCCGTTGTAAACTCTGAAATGGCCGCCAAGTGCCGTTGCTGACGCGCTGACCAGGGCTCCGAAACTTTAGACATTGCAAACGTGAGTGGTTTGTGGTCCACATAAGCCGTAAATGAACGACCCTCCAGCAAAAAACGAAAATGCCGTGTAGCTAAGAATAGCGCCAACAACTCGCGGTCAAAAACGCTGTACTTGCGCTCGCAGTCCCGCAATTTACGGCTGAAAAATGCCAACGGCTGCCATGCGTCGCCAACGCGTTGCTCTACAACGGCCCCCACAGCTATATCCGAAGCATCAGTTGTCAACGCAATCGGGGCCTCTGAATCTGGATGGGCTAGGAGTGCCGCACTAGCTAACGCGGACTTAGCACCATCAAAAGCAGTGATCCGGTCCGGGGTCCAAACCACTGTGTCAGTCGCCTTCCTCGAGCGCAGGGCCTCGTAGAGAGGCTGCAGGAGATGGGCTGCATTGGGAATGAACCTGTTGTAAAAGTTCACCATGCCCAAAAACTCCTGCAACTTTTTAACCACCAGAGGACGTGGGAACTCTGCCACTGCCTGCACCTTGGCAGGCAATGGAACTGCACCCTGCGCGGAAATTCGATGACCTAAAAAATCGATCACCGGTAAACCAAACTGGCACTTAACCGGATTAATGATCAAGCCATGTGCATCCAAGCGCTGAAAAATTTCTTTCAGGTGCAACAGGTGCTCCTCGGTTGACGAGCTGGCCACCAAAATGTCGTCCAGATAGACAAACACAAAATCGAGGCCACGTAACACGGAGTCCATCAGCCTTTGAAAAGTCTGTGCTGCCCCCTTTAGTCCAAACGGCATGCGGAGGAACTCAAAAAGCCCAAAGGGGGTGATTACTGCAGTTTTAGGTACATCGCTGGACTGCACTGGGACTTGATGGTAGCCGCGCACCAGATCCACCTTAGAAAAAATGGAAGCACCCGACAACCGAACAGAAAAGTCCTGAATGTGCGGAATGGGGTAGCGATCAGGCGTCGTCACGTTATTTAAACGGCGAAAATCGCCACATGGGCGCCACGACCCGTCTGCTTTTGGTACCATGTGAAGGGGGGAGGCCCACGGGCTGTTAGAGCGTCTAACAATACCCAACCTCTCCATGGTACCAAACTCCTCTTTAGCGATGGCCAGTTTAACAGCGTCGAGGCGGCGTGCACGTGCGAAAACGGGCGGTCCCGTAGTAGGGATGAAATGCTCGACCCCGTGTTTAGTTTCTGAAGAGGAAAAAGCAGGTGTAGTTAAAGAGGGGAATTCTGCCAACAAACCTTGAAAAACATCTCCTGAAACTAAAACATTAGCATGAGTTAGCGGCCCAGCCCCCCCAGACACACATGGGAAAGTTGCAAAAGTTACAGCGTCAATAAGTCTGCGGTTAGCAACATCTACTAACAGTCCATGAGCACATAAAAAATCTGCACCGATAATAGGAACAGTCACTGAGGCAACAACAAAATCCCACTCAAACTCACGACCATGGAAAGAAACTGTTGCCCGTCTAGTGCCAAAAGTTCCAATGGGAGAACCGTTAGCAGCAGTTAGCAGTGGGCCACTGCCTCGGCCTGCTAATTCAGGTCCAACAGGGTGGACCAAACTCTTCTGGGAACCAGAGTCAACCAGAAAACGACGTCCTGACAGGGAGTCTGTGACGAAGAGCAGCTCACCTCGCTCGCCAGCGCCCACAGCTGCTACTGAGCGCCGGCTTCCTCGTTTCCCGACACCCATGCACATGGTGGGATGCAGCGCTTAGCTTTGTTTGCGAACCTCCGGTGGTAGAAACAAAGGGAGCTCCCCCGCCGAGTTCGCGCGCCAACAGCTGAAACCGCCGCTGGCTCCTCCATCTCCGTCTGCTCCGGCTCCACCGATGTACTCTGCACCGCGAACCGTCTGGTAGCCAGCAGGACCCGGTCCGCCTCCTCCGCCAAACCCCGGTAATCACCGGTAGATAAACAAGGGGAATTGGCCAAAGTAGCCCTCACTTGCGACGGAAGCTGGCGCAGGAAAATGTGAGGGAAAAGGAAACCCCCATCGTCTGAACCAAGTAGCGACAGCATTTTGTCCATCATGTTCACAGCCGTGCCGTCACCCAAACCCGGCAGCGATAGCAGTTTATCAGCCCTCTCAGTTGAAGTCAAAGTGTACCTTCGAAGCAGAAACTCTTTGAGGGCGCCATATTTGTCCACGTGCGGCGGGTCGCGCAGCAGCGGCATGGCTTTGCGGGTTGACTGCATATCCAGAGCTGACACGACCAAGAAGTACCTGGTTTCATCTGCGTTCACGCCTCGGAGGCGAAAGAGTGCCTCGATGTGCTGGAACCACGAAACCGGGTCGCTCTGCCAGAACTCCGGGAGCTTAACACTCGCTGCGGGAGCAAAGTCGGCTGGGTTCGGCTGCAACAGCTGGGCAGACGTCGCGGCTGCGGGGTCCGACGAAGAAACAACATCCTCGTCTGATCTTGACATATTTCACGCGGGTCACCACTGTAGCGTGTGAAGAAGGAGAAACAAACTGATCTGCAAGCAGTTGCCTTTAATCCTTCGAGCGTCAAAACCAGAAACAGAATGAATGAATTTACACACGAACACTTCTTCTTCTTCACCTGGTAAAACCTGGGGAGCACCTCGCTGGCTCCTCCTACTGGGTGAGAGAGAGATGAGGCCATATACCTCACCAACACACCACAATGTAAAACATTTGACTAGCAAATGTTATGTATTGTGAAGTTTTAATTATTGCTATCAAGCGTTAGCAAAAACACTGTTTTGAGCCAACAAAAAAAAAAAAGATATACTGTAGTGCCAATCAACTCACATAAAATTAAAACTCAGTTATTAACAAGTACAAACACGGTGGTGCTAGCAGCTGTTTAGCAGCTGCACAGATATTTTTTGATAAAAGAGATATTGTGGTGGACCACTAGGGGGCTCTACTCACACCCAGTGGACCGAATGTATTACAGGATGCTTTTATTGTGAAAGGTCCAGAGGACCGGATGTTGTGTTGGTATATAAGGCGGTGTTGGGTGGTTTTCCCGCCAGTTTAGTAGGAGTTGATTAAAAGTGAAGACTTACGTCCCGTCTCCTGTGTCGTCTCTTCACCGCCTCCTACATCTGGTGACCCTTGTGAATTGAAATGACGACATCTGAAGGTCAAGCCAGCTCTCCTCAGCTGTCCGCGGTTGTGGAACCTCCACCGGCGGCCCCGCACGCTTTTGCGGTGGCCGTTAAAATCCCGGACTTCTGGCTGCACGCACCTCGGTCGTGGTTCGCCCACGTCGAATCACAGTTTGCTCTTCGCGGGATCTCTGCAGACGACACAAAGTACCACCATGTGGTCGCTTCACTGGACCCATTGTCCACCCAGCGGGTAATGAGCCTGCTCGAAGACCCTCCTGCACAAGGAAAATACGACGCCCTCAAGGAGCTCCTTCTGCAGCGTTACACGCTCTCAGACGCGGAGCGCGCCGAGAAGCTGTTTACCTTCTCCGATTTGGGCGATGGAACAGCTCTTGAGCTCATGGAAGGAATGTTGTCTTTGAGGGGTTCAGCTGACTGTGAATTTCTCTTTCTCCACCTCTTCCCGGCTCCAGTGCGCACTGCCCTGGCCAACTCCCCGTTCCTGCAGCAGAAGGATTACCGCTCGCTGGCCCGCGAAGCCGACCGCATCCTGCTGGCTGCGAGGACGTTCACGGTCCAAGCGGCGGTCCCTGGATCTCCAGCAGCGCCCGAGCTTCGAGCATCGCCCTCAGCGCCGGACGAGCCAGCGGTCGTAGCGGGGGTCGCCCGCAGGCGGTCAGGAGCAAGCCTTTGTTTCTACCACCAACGTTTTGGCGCCAAGGCACGACGATGCGTCCCACCGTGCAGTTTCAAGCCGCAGGGAAACGAGGACGCCAGCGGCCGCTAGCAGTCGCGGCCGTTGGCGACAAGGAAAGGCTGCTTTTCATCGAAGACACGAGGTCGGGGAGGCGGTTCCTGGTGGACTCCGGCTCGCAGAAGAGCCTCGTTCCCCCGACTGGCTCCGACAGGTTAGCAGAAGGCTGCGGGCCGCAGCTAACCGCGGCTAACGGCTATCCCATCAAGACGTTTGGCGAAAGGTTGGTGACTGTTCGTTTCCATGAACGGGACTTCCAGTGGAACTTTGTTGTAGCTGCTAGCTCAGTCCCTATTTTAGGGGCTGATTTTCTTTGTGCTCACGGGCTCCTGGTTGATTTAGCTAACAGACGTTTGATCGACGCTGTGTCTTTTTCGTCACTGCCTTGTGAGACGCGAGGAGCTGGGCCTTTAATGCATGCTAACTTTTTAGCTTCGGGTAACGTGTTTCAGCGTTTATTGTCTGAGTTCCCCTCACTGACTGTTCCTGATTTTGCAAACACAAACACAAAACATGGGGTCGAACATTATATTCCCACAACGGGCCCCCCGGTGTTCGCACGTGCACGCCGCCTCGACGCTACTAAGCTAGCAATAGCACAGGAAGAGTTTGCTAACATGGAGCGTTTAGGCATCGTGCAGCGCTCAAACAGTCCGTGGGCCTCCCCCCTCCACATGGTGCCCAAAGCAGACGGCAAATGGCGTCCATGTGGGGATTTCCGCCGCCTTAATAACATCACAGAGAACGATCGTTATCCCATCCCCCACATCCAGGATTTTTCAGTGCACCTGGCTGGGACCTCCATTTTTTCTAAAGTAGATTTAGTACGGGGGTACCACCAGGTTCCTGTGCATGTGGAGGATGTCCCTAAGACCGCTGTTATCACGCCTTTCGGCCTTTTTGAGTTTTTGCGCATGCCTTTTGGTCTTAAAGGTGCAGCACAAACATTTCAGCGGTTGATGGATTCAGTCCTAAGGGGTCTGTCCTTCGTATTTGTGTACCTGGATGACGTCCTGGTGGCTAGCAGCTCGGCTGAGCAGCACTTGTCCCACCTCCGTGAGGTTTTTCAGCGCCTGGCAGCACATGGCCTGATTGTAAATACAGCGAAATGCCAGTTTGGGCTGCCAGTCATTGACTTTTTGGGCCACCGCATTTCTGCAAGTGGTGCCGTCCCATTACCAAACAAAGTGCAGGCGGTGTCAGATTTCCCACAGCCCCAGTCTGTTAAAGCGCTACAAGAATTTTTGGGAATGGTTAACTTCTATAACCGTTTCCTCCCCAGGGCAGCACAACTGCTGCGTCCGCTCTATGGAGCGCTGAAAAAGAAAAAGCCCAACGACAGCGTGGACTGGACACCAGAACGCCTACAGGCATTTGGTGATGCTAAAGCTGCACTGGCCACTGCTGCCCTTTTGGCCCATCCATCCCCAGCGGCGCAAATAGCTTTAACAACCGACGCATCTGATGTTGCGGTGGGGGCTGTGTTAGAACAGCAGGTTTCCGGGGTTTGGCAGCCGCTTGCATTTTTCAGCCGTACGCTGCGGGACAATGAGCTGAAATACAGTGTTTTTGACAGAGAGTTGCTGGCGCTTTACCTGGCCACACGCCATTTCAGGTTTTTCCTGGAGGGCCGCCGGTTCACTGCATATGTTGACCACAAACCCTTGGTGTTTGCGATGTCAAAAATTTCTGACCCCTGGTCTGCTCGCCAGCAACGCCACCTCGCAGCGGTGTCTGAATTTACTACAGACATTCAGCATGTGGCTGGAAAATCCAACGTGGT
Source organism: Garcialebias charrua (assembly GCA_038048925.1). Taxonomy (NCBI): domain Eukaryota; kingdom Metazoa; phylum Chordata; class Actinopteri; order Cyprinodontiformes; family Rivulidae; genus Garcialebias; species Garcialebias charrua. The sequence goes on from JBBPBX010024609.1 coordinate 34,275, forward strand.
GGCCGACTGTCTCTCCCGGGTGCTGATCTCTCCCGTATACGTTGGCATCGATTTTTCTGCTATGGCTGCGGACCAACGTAGCGACGCAGAAATACTCGAGCTCCAGTCCGGGCCCACGGGCCTCGAGTTGGAGGAACGGCAGGTGAATGACGGAGGTCCCCTCCTGCTCTGTGATGTTTCTACTGGCAGGCCCCGCCCCCTGGTTCCAGTTTCATGGCGACGCCGCGTTTTTGACTCCTTACATTCCCTTTCTCATCCAGGTGTTAGAGCCTCGGTGAAACTGGTCAGTTCAAAGTTTGTTTGGCCCGGTCTGCGTAAAGCAGTTAAGGAGTGGGCAGCAGCGTGTGTCCCATGCCAGCGTGCTAAGGTTAACAGGCACACCAAAGCACCTTTGGAACCCTTCTCCATCCCAGGTCGGCGGTTTGATCATGTGCACGTAGACCTGGTGGGCCCTCTGCCTCCATCACAGGGTTTTACTCATCTGCTGACTATAATAGACCGGACCACCAGGTGGCCTGAGGTGGTTCCTCTGACATCCACGACATCTGCAGTGGTGGCCCGGGCATTTTTGTCTACCTGGGTGGCGCGTTTCGGCCCCCCTTCAGACATTACATCGGACAGGGGCCCGCAGTTTGTTTCTGAACTTTGGTCTGCCATGGCCAAGGGTCTGGGGACTAACGTTCACAGGACCACCGCTTACAACCCCCAAGCTAATGGTTTGTGTGAACGGTTTCACAGGTCATTGAAAGCCGCACTTCGCGCTGCATTGACCGGTGACAACTGGATTGACCGTCTTCCTTGGGTTTTGTTGGGGTTACGTACCGCAACCAAAGAAGACCTGAGCTCTTCCCCGGCTGAACTGGTTTACGGTCAGCCTGTGCGCGTCCCCGGTGAGTTTTTACCTGAGGTACCCTCACCACAATTCGCCCCACCGTTGCCACATTTTTCACCTCAGGAGGCCCCTTTTCGTGTCCCCGGCCCGGTACACCATTGTTTACCGCAGTCGTTTGTCCCTAAGAGTCTGGAGTCCTCTAAATTTGTTTTTGTCAAACACAATGCACACAGGACACCACTACAGCCTTTGTATGATGGACCGTTTCGGGTTCTTCAACCAGGTCCAAAACATTTCCTTTTAGATTTAGGGGGTCGTACTGAGACTGTCTGTATCGATAGGCTTAAACCAGCTCATGTTGTGTCAGATGATCAGGTTGTTACGGCCCAGGCTCCTCGCAGGGGCAGACCTCCATCCACATTGTTAACGGACTGCTGTCCCCCTGCCAGAGACTCTCAACATCCATTGGAGCCCGAATCTTCTGCAGGCCCTCCTCGGAGCCCTCCGCTTCATCAGACTGGTTCTGCAGGGCCCAGGTTCAGCCGTTCTGGTCGGTTAATCAAACCTAAAATGTGGGACTAGTGATGGACCTTAAGCCCGAGATACACTGAAGCGTCCTCCGTATACGCGCATATACGCGCATATTTTGTGCGTATGTTTTTGCTGCTATACTTCAGCTCACGTTCTCCTTGTTGTAATATGAGCAGCTGAGCACGGAGGGACTCAACTGAGCTCGCTGATTGGTCACTTGCTGACACGCCTACTGAATTGATTGACAGCCTTTAAGTCAGCTGAAAGTGAAACCTAGTCAGCTGAAAGTGAAACCTAGAGAACTCATCATGAGCAGCTCGCTGGACTTCTGCGGTGTTCTGATACGGTGTTTCTACTATATATGTTATAAAAAGTTCTCTCAGAAATAAAAATAATAACAGGGAGCGCTTTTCCTGCAGCACACAGCCCACCAGGGAATATTTAAAACATCGTGCACCCAGGTAGGACCTGAATTCATTCATTTCAATCATCGAGTGAACGGAGGAAGAAGCGGTTACTTGACTTTAGGCAAAAAAACAAAAGAAAAGGCCCGATCAGCGATAAAGAAGGGGAATTTATTTCATTTGTGTAACATACAAAACAGTCCGGCGCCGGGAAGTTTATGGTCAGACACCGCGTATCGCGCACGCGGATCGCGTATGCGTAGTAAAAAAATACTTTTGCGCGTACATGCCCTGAGGGGCTACGCGGGGCTACGCTTTTGCCACAGCGTACGTACGCTGCGTATAGGCGTACCGTGAGGACGCTCGAGTGTATCTCGGCCTTTACTGGGTGTTCTGGGGGGGCGTGTGTGGTGGACCACTAGGGGGCTCTACTCACACCCAGTGGACCAAATGTGTTACAGGATGCTTTTATTGTGAAAGGTCCAGAGGACCGGATGTTGTGTTGGTATATAAGACGGTGTTGGGTGGTTTTCCCGCCAGTTTAGTAGGAGTTGATTAAAAGTGAAGACTTACGTCCCGTCTCCTGTGTCGTCTCTTCACCGCCTCCTACAATGTACTTTGTACAAACATACCTTTATCTTGCTGTTTTTATTTTCTTCTTCTTTTTTCCTTGTCCTTTTTTCAACCCCTGAAGGATATATGCCCTTTTTTGCGACATTATCTAGCGTTAGTTACGTGCTACATGCATACTTCACATTGGCAAGGAGCTCAGAAACCTGAGAAACCTGTGAAACGGGATACCGGGGCCCCCACTAAGGGGGTTCCCAACTACTTGTCATTTCTTTCTTTCCTTTCTACTAGAGCGATTTCTACATATTTAAGTATACATATAGTCAAAGTCAAGTCAAAGTCAACTTTATTGTCAGAACTGCAATATGTACAGGACATACACAGGACCGAAATTGCGTTTCTCTCAGTCCCTCGGTGCAACAGTAACCATCTAAACACTAAACACTAAAACATTTAATAAACATAAGCATAAAATAGTAAAAGTGTAACACTGTCCTGAGTTTTTTCATAATAGTATAAAAGTATGAAAATTTACACCAACACTGAAACACCAAACACCCCTGAAACACCAAACACCCAATGAACATAAGCATAAAATGAAATAATAAAAGTGTAATACTGTCCTGAGTTTTTGCATAGTAGTATAAAAAGTATAAAAAGTATATCTATAAAATAAACTGAAGGTTCTAGCATTGACATTTGCAAAGAGTGGCACAGCAGCATATAAGTTAATGTACACAGTATATGTATGAGGTAGTTGATGTTGGTATAGAGGCAAAGTGGCATATGCAGTGAGGCACATAAGGCACATTTGGCATCCTTAGATAAGGCTAGTCAGAGAATGCTGTATATGTATCTGCAGTAGTGTAGATAAAAGTAGTGTAAATGTAAACAGTAGTAATAAATGTAAAGCAGTAGTAATAAATGTAAACAGTATTAATAAATGTAAACAGTGAATGTAAACAGTAGTATGACTATAGGCAGTAATGTAATACAAACATTAGTGCAAATATGAGAAGTAGTGCAAACTGAATGAGTACATGACCGAGAGTTTAGTGAATAACCCGTTTGATGACACAGAGTCCAGTGTTAAAAACTTTGTGTTGAGTGGTAATGTGTGAGAAAGTTTTTTGTGTTAAGGCAGTTCAAATGGGAGGGGAGGCAGAGCAGGCAGAGTGTTTAGCATTCTGACTGCCTGATGAACAGAGCTGTCTCTCAGTCTGCTGGTTCGAGCCTGGAGACTCCTCAGTCTCCTCCCTGATGGCAGCAGTCTAAAGCGGCTGTGTAGTGGGTGTGTGGGATCACCTGCCATGCAGTGGGCTTTCCGAGTGAGGCGTTTGCTGTGTAAGTCCTGCAGTGAGGGCAAGGAGGTGCCGACGATCTTCTCAGCTGCTTTCACGATGCGCTGGAGGCTCTTGCGGCAGGATGCAGTGCATGCACCAAACCACACCGTGATGCAGCTGGTCAGGACACTTTCTATGGCACCTCTGTAGAAGGTGCACATGATGGGGGTTGAAGCTCCAGCCCTTTTCAGCTTGCGGAGAAAGTAGAGGCGCTGGTGAGCCTTCTTGGCCAGTGCTGCAGTGTTCCTGCTCCAGGACAGGTCCTTTGAGACGTGCACTCCCAGGAACTTGGTGCTGTCCACTCTCTCCACTGCGGTGCTGTTGATGGTCAGAGGGGCATGTTGTGCATCCCTCTTCCTGAAGTCCACGACAATCTCCTTTGTCTTCTCCACGTTGAGAGTGAGATTGTTGTGTCCGCACCACAAGGCCAAGCGGCTCACCTCGTTCCTGTAGTCCGTCTCATCGTTGTTGCTGATGAGACCTACCACTGTTGTGTCGTCCGCAAACTTGATGAAGTGGTTGGAGCTGTACGATGGTGTGCAGTCGTGTGTTAGCAGGGTGAATAGAAGGGGGCTCAGCACACATCCTTGTGGGGCCCCTGTGTTCAATGTGATGGTGCTAGATGTGTTACTCCCGATCCGTACTGTCTGTGGTCTCCCGGTCAGGAAGTCTAGCAGCCAGTTACACATTGAGGTGTTCAGCCCCAGACTGTCCAGTTTATGGATGAGCTGTTGGGGGATGATGGTGTTGAATGCCGAGCTGAAGTCGATGAACAGCATTCTAACATAAGAGTCCTTCGTGTCCAGATGTGTGAGAGCTGTGTGGAGGGCAGAGGAGATGGCATCGTCGGTTGAGCGATTAGGTCGGTATGCAAATTGGAAGGGATCCAGGGAGGCAGGGAGGACAGATGTGATGCTTTTCATGACTAGCCGTTCAAAGCACTTCATCAGGATGGGGGTGAGTGCTACTGGGCGATAGTCATTGAGGCATGCGGGCGTTGCCTTCTTTGGGACACACAAATATATGATATATATGTTATATATATCATTATGAAAATAAAAATCTGAACTTTATGATGAAATTGTGTGTAATAGAATCATATAATTAAAACAGCTCCTCTTTGGGGGCCCCCTTGTGACCCTGGGGCCCCAAGTGCCTGCTTACTTTGCTTATGCCTTGGGCCGGCGCTGTCTGGAGTGCATAACTGGTAGTCTGGAGTGCATATCTGTTTAGTAATTTATTATATTCCGAAACAGCAACAAAAAAAAAGCGTGCGTCCATCTTGTTTTTCCACCGAGAGAACCGGAACGTGTTTTCAAGTGGTAGATGGGGAAATGACGTCACTGCTACTTCCTAATTCCCAGAATACGAAGTAACTGGAACGCAGCATAACTTTCCACTGACTGCGTCAAGCTACCTCTCCCCCTCCCTCCTGTAAACCTCCTGTAAATTTCTGCTGTCCTCCGGTGAGTTTCGGTACCATAATATTTGGTGTAAAGGCGCATAAACTGCATAACTTTAACAATGGGAGGGCGTTCGTAACCGTGAAACGTCGTAACCCGAGGCCGTCGTAACCC
>JBBPBX010024610.1:0-11814 GCA_038048925.1 Garcialebias charrua
GAAGGAGTAACAACTTCCTACATCTTACCTTTTTTCAACGCTGTTGTCTTGAAACTGGTATGTGATTCTGAAAAAAGAAAAAAAAAAGAGATGGGGGATTAATATGCTGCATTGAAAAAAGCTGAAACAATGAATAATTGTAGATTTGGATCAAAATCAAGCAAGTTAATTATACTATAATATTGTTATTGTTCATTATGAAATACTAGCCTAACTAAATGTCTAATTATAACTATACCAGGACCAATACAGTCTGAGACTTTACAAAATGCACAACCAAACTTTAATAAATAATAATTTTATTTATAAAGCGCTTTCAAACAAAGTGCTGAACAGTTACAAAAAGATAAGAATCAATATAAAAAGGTTGTAAGAACAAATAAAACATTGAAAAAGGATTATATACAGTATTACAATTTTTCCTGTTTTGGCATGAGTCACCCAATATGCACGGTTTTGATTTGCTGACTCGCACCACGTGATTCAGTAACAGCACGCGATTGGTCTGTTTTTGGCGGAATGCCGGTTTGGCCCGGTTAGAAAACCATAAAAACATTTGTGAACTTTCGAAACACATCAACATATTAAATAATGTACGGTTTCTGTGACTTTCTGGGCTATAACCAGTAGGCCAAACCGACGTTCCGTCGAAACGAACAGACTAATCGCGTGCCGTTACTGAATGACATTGTGCGAACCCCGCCCCCGCCCCAATATGTACGCTTTTGATTGGTTTACTCGTACAACGTCAGTCAGTAGCAGCGCTCGATTGGCCCGTTTGAATTTGCCCGCCCGGGTAGACAAAAGATTTAAAATAACACTTGAAACACTTGAAAAGTTTCGAAACACAGCGAAATGTGTAGAATAGGTCCGACAACATACACCGAAACTGTACGGTTCAGTTTCTATTTGTAAACGGAGCTAAATTAATAAGTACACGCCAATATTCATGAATTTTTATGTTAGTTGACTTATATTAAACTGCGACATACGTACAAAACAATGTAGGTATTTTTAAATAAACATAGATAAGATTAAATTAATATCACCAAACCAAACTTACTACAGAGGTGCTCAGAGTAGCTTCCAGGGTTCAGTCAGAGTCAGACGCACGTTGCAAACAATCCAGCAGCCAGCATGATGAAATCCGGAAGAGGTTGGGACATACCACTAGTAAAAAAAAAGAAGGGGGTGGACCTCTCCACTTTCTTATAGTTCCTTGTTTTCGTGACTACACGTTATGCAAATACAGTAAGTAATAATTTTTACTGACAAGTAAGGTAATGTACTGAGAAAAATTACAACCAATTGTCCTCAACATTTAAGCTGATTTAAAATGTGATAACCCCCACAAAATGCTCTCACCCAGAGCTGGGAGGGGAGGGGAGGGGGGAAGAGAAGAGGAGGGATGGTGGTGAGGACAAACAAGTACCTTCATTCACATTATTCATTCATTCATTCAACCTTTATTTAGTCAGGTAAATCTTTTGAACCTCATGGGCTCATTTACGAAAGCGACCTGCTAAAACTAAAGAACAATGAACAGCAATGGTAGAATTTCCTTAAACAATAAACAAACAAACAAACAATAAACAATAGAAAACAAAAGAGAGAGAAAAAAACAAAAGATTTTTTTTTTTTTCTTTTTTTTAACAAAGTATCAAAAAACTAGCAAAACATTATAAGGTAGACGTATAAAATCAAAGACAGGAACAAATCTGCATTGGTTTTTGCCAGGATTCCAACAGATTCTGAAAGCCATTTAGAGAAGTCAAGTTTGAGAGCTTCAGATCTTTTTGTAAGATATTCCATGAAGCAGGAGCGGAGTAGGAGAAGGCCCTTTTTCCAAGTTCAGTCCTCACTGACGGAACACAGGTAATCATGTCCTGAGAGCGCACACTGTCACGCAAACTCCAACGAGCAGCACGAACATGAGTTTGCATGAGCAGATGAACACAAAACAGATCAGCAACATGTAACAGATCAGCAGCAACATGAACAGATCAGCAACATGAAACAGATCAGCAGCAACATGAACAGATTAGCAGCAACATGAAACAGATCAGCAGCAACATGAACAGATCAGCAGCAACATGAAACAGATCAGCAGCAACATGAACAGATTAGCAGCAACATGAAACAGATCAGCAGCAACATGAAACAGATCAGCAGCAACATGAACAGATTAGCAGCAACATGAAACAGATCAGCAGCAACATGAAACAGATCAGCAGCAACATGATGTGATATTTCACAGTGATTCTTCTGGTTAGAGATTCATGAGTCTAACAGCCTCAGGGTAGAAGCTGTTCCTCAGTCTAGTGGTTCTACACTTAATGCTCCTCAACATCCTTCCTGAGGGGAGCGGGGCAAAAAGTGTGTGTGCTGGGTGAGTGTGGTCCTTCATGATGCAGGTGGCTCTCTTCCTGCATCTGGAGGTGTAAATGTCTGTGATGGTGGGTAGACTGACTCCAACATCTTCTGTGCAGCCTTCACCACTCTCTGTAAAGCTTTTCTTTCTGTAGCTGTGCAACCTCTATGCCACACGTTGATGCTGGAGCACAGGATGCTCTCCACTGCACACCTGTAGAAGGAGGTGAGGACTGGGCTGCTCAGACCAGCTCGTCTCAGCCGTCTGAGGAAGTAGAGTCTCTGATGAACTTTCTTGATCAGGCTTTGCACCAGCTCTCCAGGTGTTCCACCTCCTGCTTGTAGCTGGACTCATCATAGTTTGTGATGCATCCCACCACAGCTGTATCAGCTGCAAACTTTATGACAACCTGGATGGGTATCTGCACAATCATTTGTGAGCAGAGTGAACAGGAGAGGGCTCAACACACATCCTTGAGGAGAGCCAGTGTTGAGGGTTATGGTGGAAGAGGAGAAGTTGTGGATCATCACTGACTGAAGTCTGTTAGTTAAGAAGTCAAGGAACCAGTTGCAAATGGAGGGGCTTAGTCCTAGTGTGAGTAATTTTTCCATCAGGGTTTGGGGGATCATGATTTTGAAGGCAGATGTGAAGTCCACAAAGAGCATATGGGTGTATGAGTCCTTCTGTTCCAGGTAGGTGAGAGCAGTGTGGACCACAGAGGAGATGGCGTCCTCTGTTGATTGGTTCTCACAGTATGCATACTGGTGAGGGTCCTTGTTGATGATGGTTGTTTTGATGTGGGTCATGACCAGTTTTTCGAAGCATTTAGCGACTATCGGGTGAGGGCCACTGGCCAACAGTCATTCAGAGCAGTCACTGTAGAGCTTTTTTGGACTGGGATGATGGTGGTGTGGTCTTCAGGCAGACGGGATCTGTCTACAGGGCAAGTGAGGTGTTAAAGATATTGGCCAGCACCTCGCAGAGCTGATCGGAACTTTCAACACTTTCCCAAAACTTTTCTTTTGGATTATGGTATTTTGACCAATTGGGGTTAGGATTTCCAACTAAACGCAGTGATAGGACCACCAAACTCACAGATCCTGTTCTCCACGACAATCCTGACCGCAATCTGTGAGATTCGTGTCTGCCCTACGTTTTACCTATGAATTATGGGTATTTGTATTTGGACAAATTGGGGTTAGGATTTCCACCAAAACGCAGTGATAGGACCACCAAACTCACAGATCTTGTTCTCCATAACTCCCTGACCGCAATTTATGAGATTCCTGTCCGTCCTACGTTCTCCCTATGAATTATGGGTATTTGTATTTTAACAAATTGGGGTTAGGATTTCCAACTAAACGCAGTGATAGGACCACCAAACTCACAGATCTTGTTCTCCATAACCCCCTGCACACACACACACACACACACACACACACACACACACATACACACACACACACAATATGCAAGTGTACAGTTAAATATACATATCCAGACAATATCCTATACTAGGATTTTTCATGTATGGGTATCTGGAAAATATCCAATACTAGGATTTATTATGTATGGGTATCCAGAAGATATCCAATACTAGGATCTATCACAGATGTGTATCCGGAAAATATCCAATACTAGGATTTACTATGTATGGATATCCGAAAAATATCCAATATGTGGATCTGTCAGATGTGTATCCAGAAAATATCCAATACTAGGATTTATTATGTATGGGTATCCAGAAGATATGCAATACTAGGATCTATCACAGATGTGTATCCGGAAAATATCCAATACTAGGATTTACTATGTATGGATATCCGTAAAATATCCAATATATGGATCTGTCAGATGTGTATCCAGAAAATATCCAATACTAGGATTTATTATGTATGGGTATCCAGAAGATATCCAATACTAGGATCTATCACAGATGTGTATCCGGAAAATATCCAATACTAGGATTTACTATGTATGGATATCCGAAAAATATCCAATATGTGGATCTGCCAGATGTGTATCCAGAAAATATCCAATACTAGGATCTATCACAGATATGTATCCGGAAAATATCCAATGATAGGATTTATTATGTATAGGTATCCAGAAAATATCCAATATGAGGATCTGTCAGATGTGTATCTGGAAAATATCCAATACTAGGATTTATTATGTATGGGTATCCAGAAAATATCTAATACTAGGATCTATCACAGATGTGTATCCGGAAAATATCCAATACTAGGATTTACTATGTATGGATATCCGAAAAATATCCAATATGTGGATCTGTCAGATGTGTATCTGGAAAATATCTAATACTAGGATTTATTATGTATGGGTATCCAGAAAATATCCAATACTAGGATCTGTCACAGATGTATATCCGGCAAATATCCAATGCTAGGATTTATTATGTATGGATATCCGGAAAATATCCAATATGTGGATCTGTCAGATGGGTTTCTGGAAAATATCCAATACTAGGATTTATTAAGTATGGGTATCCAGAAAATATCCAATAGTAGGATCTATCACAGATATGTATCCAAAGAATATCCAATACTAGGATCTGTCACAGATATGTATCTGGAAAATATGCAGTAGTAGGATCTTTCTCATATGGGTATCCAGAAAATATCCAATACTAGGATCTCTCAAGTATGGGTATGCATAAAATATTCTATACTAGGATCTATCACAGATGTGTATCCCAAAAATATCCTATACTAGGATTTATCATGTATAAGGATCCAGAAAATATCCAGTGCTAGGATCTATCACAGATATGTATCTGGAAAATATGCAGTAGTAGGATCTTTCTCATATGGGTATCCAGAAAATATCCAATACTAGGATCTCTCAAGTATGGGTATGAATAAAATATTCTATACTAGGATCTATCACAGATGTGTATCCCAAAAATATCCTATACTAGGATTTATCATGTATAAGGATCCAGAAAATATCCAGTGCTAGGATCTATCACAGATGGGTATGCGTGGGATATCCTGTACTAAGATCTGTAACAGATGAGATCTCCCCGTATACCACCGGAAACATACTGGATATGTGGCAGATACGGACACTTGCATACTGTTGTATCTCCCCGGATATTAGGCCTTTTTGTCCAGTGCCAGTGAGACTCAAGATGGTTCTGCAGAGAGCGCCTTCACTTCTCCAAGACATGGACGTTGGTCCGGTCTTTACAGGTTCAGCAGATCTGGTCTATCGTAGATCTTTTCACTGCATGGAATCTGATAAAGTAGCACTAATGTGATCCTCCTCGGAGTCAGCAGGTTTACATACAACAAGCAGTAAAGGCTGAACCACAACTGTGAATCTCCTGAAACCAAATTTTATTTACATGGAGCAAACGTTTAAACTAAGAATTTGTACCGTTGTAACAAAAAAACAAGCAGTAAATCAAAAAGGTCAAAAACAAGTCAGTAAAGGGGCTGGGTATTAAAAGAACATTGTAGAGGCTGAATCCCTCAGAATCAGAATAAGCTTTATTATCATTCATACCCTGATGCATGCTCAATAATCCAGGTAGAAAAATCTAAAAAAGCTAAGTCTGGTCCTCTGGACATTCAAAAAAGAAAACAAAAAAGTAGAAACGTTTCGTCTTTCGTCCGAAAGACTTTCTCAGTCTGAGGTGCTGTATTCAGCTCAGTCTTAGGCTGTGTCTCAATTCAGGGGCTGGGTCCTCATGAGTGCGCATTTGTCGGCCGCATACGTCATTGCCCCGTGCGGAGGACTGTCCCAATTCGAAGACGACTCCTCATGCGGCCGAGGAATGCGGCCTACTTCCTGTCGAAATCCGAGGATGCATCCGAGTATCCTTTCTGGCGGAGGCTATCCCAGAATTCGTAGCGCCAGCAGAGATTCCGCGGGAATTTCGAGATGGCTGAGCTGGATAACTCACAGGGGGAAATGTCTTTTAAAGGGGACCACATATTCAAAATTCACTTTTTAATGGGTTTTTTACTCAACTTTGGGTATGTACTTCATAAAAAAACAAACCTAGGGCCAAAAAAATGCACCCAGTGGTTTATTTACTCCTAAGTATATTTATTTTTCTTTGATAGAAACGTTTCGTTTTCAAATCCTGCGGTTTGTGATGTCACAAGCCGCAGCCACAACCCACCTCAAACCTGAGTCCAGCCCCTCACCTAGCAACCCCTGGTTAGGCTCAACCCACTTCAGTATAAAAGACGTGACGGTTGTTTTTCCTGATTTCATCTCATCTTTTGTTTAAATGTTCTTAATTTCATGTGTACAGCACTTTGTTGCAGCTGTGGTTGTTTTAAATGGCTTTATAAATAAAGTATAATTGTTATTTTTACGTTTTAGTTCAATTTTTAGCGTATTAGCGATCGCTCCCAACGAGCAGCCGGCAGACGGAAAACGAGCAGACCGCCGGCGAAGAGACCATCTGCGGGCGTGAGCTGCTGGGAGCTGATAGCTTTTGAGGAGCGTGGGGTCCGGTCAGAGGTTGCCTCATACGAATAAATTAACTGGAGACACTCGGTGAACTTTGTGTATGTGTCTGGACTGGAGCAGAGATCGCTCCCAAAAGCGCCGCATGCAACGAGCGGACCTAAAAGGGTGGAGGAGGAACAAGCTATTTTTAGCCTCGGATTCGGGCTAAAGGGAGCAGATAATGGCGGCGCGCGCAGACGGCTTTCGGTAAGTTATCTTAAGCTAGCACTAACAGTAAGTCAAATGAGTAATAAAAAAAGAGCTAATTTTAAAACAACAGATTAGAGATACTGCCTGTTACAGAGGGCGTAGTTAATGTAAACAGATCTTTGAAGGGCGTGGCCATGAGAGCTCATTATCATAAACCAGTCGTTCAAAACGAAAGTTAAAAATGGCAGAATTAAAAAGGGTATAATTGATTATCTAAGAATTATTTTGTGTATTAAATTGAATGAACATTGTCTGGATAGCCCAGCCACAGACATACCATAAAAAATTTAAAAAACCTATCTGTGATCCCCTTTAAATGTATGTATAACAATGACCGAAGCTAAACGACCGAAACAGATGTGATTAATATAATAATAAGCACGAGCTACAGCTAGCTGTATGCTACCATTTATAGCAATAGAATTTCACATATAATTAAACTTAATCTGGCAAACTTCAAACATATAAGACCTTATCTGACAACAGAATCAGCAAAGGCTTACATGCATGCCATGATCTTCAGCCATATAGCCTATTGTTATACTACATGGTCTCACACTTCAGAGATCGTCACGAAACCCCTAAAGTCTCTTTTTAAGAAAACACTGAAAATTTTTGACAAAAAGCCAATACAGTATCATTACTGCAACATCATAAATAAGTACAAAATTTTGGATTTTAATAGCTATCAGATTTTTATGGACGTTTGCCTGATTTTTAAAGTTTTAAATGGACTTGCTCCTCCTCCTTTAATATATTTTATAAGTAAAAAAACAAGTACAGTAAACACAAGAGCACTGACCAGAGGAGATTGTGATGTGCAGCGGCGCAGGACTAAATTTGGCCAAATGGTGGTGTCCATCAGAGGCACGCAGTCATGGAACACACTGCCAGTTTCCATCAGGAACTGTGGCACCTACTCCAGCTTTAAAAAATCTCTGAAACTTTGGCTGAAAACTAATCAGAAGTGCACTCATGTGTAGATTACTTTGTCTATTTTCTTATGGCATCATATTTTTATTGTAATTTTATGTTGTGTTATGTGCTATATAGGTGATGTTTGTATTTTTCTCCGCTCTTTTGTTTTATGGGACGTTTCTTATTCTTACCTGCCTTAGGACAACGGATGCAAATTAGCTATTGTGCTAACTCCGGCATATTTACATTGATGCTAACTGCTGTTATGTTGATTAATATGCATTGTCCTAACTTAAATAAATAAATAAATGAAATGAAATGAAATACAATGGCACGTCAGAGCTTCTACTTACCATATTCAGCTGCCAGCCTTAAAAACAGGTATCTCCTACGTCGACCAAAAAATGGTCGAAGCTGCTTCAATACGGACAGAGCTAAAAAAAATACAAACCACCGATTCTGGATCCATTTTGTTTTTCCCGCGAGCAGCAAACTAGGCGGAACTACGTGGGCACTGATGAAAACACGTTTGCCGCACGTAAGGCGGAAGTACGTAATAATCACGCAAACCTGAAGGCTAGACCGTCCCATTTCAGCAGTTTCGTCCAGCCCACCCGGCCTTGTGAGTGCGTGGCCTACTCGGCCCAGCTAGGCTGGGTCCTCATGAGGACCCAGCCCCTGAATTGAGGCACAGCCTTATAAATAGCACCCTCTCACAGTGGATCAACCAGTTTGTTGCTGACAGCCAAAACTAGCTGCTCACATGATCAAGGAGGGCCATCAGCCTAATGATGGATCGTTAGCACCCTGAAGGTTGTTTGCTATTTACAGAGGGCTGAGTGATACTAGCAATAACAGCATTGTAAAAGGCGGACAGTTGAACCCGGAGGCTTCCACCCCTGTTTAATGATGGACGGTTTCTTTTCACAAAGATGGCCTCCTTTACTCCTCACAAACCATCGTACCTCTATCAAGGATGTGAACATCTTCATCCCTGAAAGAGTGACCGCTGGCCTGGAGATGAGTGTAGACCGCAGAGTCATGGCCTGATGATGTGGCTTTTAAACCCCAAAATACATTACGGCAAAGACTGGTTCATCCCAAAGATCCAGTCCCCCGGCACAAACAGAGTAATATTGTGTATGCTGTTCAGTGTCAGGAGGGCTGTGATCAGTCTTATATCGAGGAATCTAAACAGCCACTGGCCAAAAGGATGGCCCAGCACAGAAGATCAACATCATCAAGCCAGGACTCTGCCGTCTACACGCATCTCCAGGCCAGCGGCCACTCTTTCAGGGATGAAGATGGGTATACAGTAAAAAGAACATTGTAGAGGTTGAATCCCTCAGAATCAGAATAAGCTTAATTATCATTCATACCCTGATGCATGCTCAATAATCCAGGTAGAAAAAGCTAAAAAAAAAAGCTAAGTCTAGTCCTCTGGACATTCAAAAAACAAAACAACAAAAAAGTTTAGTCCATTGTCCTGATAAGATGGTCAGCCTGCACAGTTCTGATAAGCCTCCACAGAAGAGGTGGGGGATGCGATAGACAAAAATTGAGAAGTCGGCCTGTTTCAAGACCAACCAGAGAGTCAGATCCAGATAAGCCACAGTTGTTGCATTATTCAGGCAGACTATGCTTTTCTTGTCATCTTGAGTCTTTACTGGTACTTCCAAGGTCCGAAATGGCCGGATCAGTGTGCATTCTTCTGTTCTGTGCTTACGAGCCTCTTCAAGGTTGTTTCATGCTGACTAGTCCCACAGCCGCAGGTGGCCTGCGATTCAAATCACTTCCATCTTATGGTTTAGCTCCTAAATCAGCTGATTTTGAGTCCTCAAAGCACAAACCAAACCTTCACATAGGCTAGCTGCGGCCGTCTTCTTTGTATGTTGATAAACCAGGTTCCAGACTATTCCAAAAACAGAAAACCTGTTCTCGATCGACAGCAGAGGTAGACGTGTCACATTCCACTTCCCCAGAGATATATCCAGCTGCACGTGTCGTCCGAGCAGATGAGGATTCTCCAGGACCCTGTCACTTTGTTGGAAAGATTTTGTCATTTGCGTTGACAGTCCAGTTGGTCAGATCCAAAACAGTAGTTTTCTTTTTGGAAGATGTGTAAAAATAGGAGCTGCTCCGATACACAGACAGAGAGCAAAAAGCAGGAGGAGAACAGGGAGAGGGAAGAAATGCGTGAGCCTTGTTCCAGAGCCAGTGAGGAAAAAAATAATGATGGGCAGAGTTTCACCGGTCTAAGAAAGACTGTAATTTCCAGACTATAAGCCACTATTTTATTCACACTGCAGCTTATACAATGCTGCAGCACTTTTTTTTTTTATGGGCTAACAAGTTTCATGCTGCCAAAACATTTAGCCTCCTCACACTCAGGCGCTCACATAGCTTCCGAATACATGTCTCTCTTGGGTGGTGGGTCCTTGTGACTCAATGAGACGCCTGTATAAATATAGATTTAAATAAATCTGACCAATTAAATTACCGAACAGGTCACGATGTAGTGGGGGATGACTATCCTGATATTGTGTACAGAAGTCCTCTTATCACAAACAGGTTCAAAAGGCTGCTGCGTGGTGGAGTGCACAGTGCACAGGAAGGTGGCGATCATTCGCTTCCTGGTAGGCTACTGTATTTATTTTAATTTTTTACCAGCCCTTTTACAGGCACTATTCAGAAAAAAAACAACAACAAAAAACATTTACAGTACTATACATGTGTATTTAACTGAAAGTTCTAAAATCTTTCTGTGTAAAGATCTCATGTTACAACGTAGACACCCGTGGCTTAGACAGGTGCAACCTACCGGTATATATATCTCCTTTTTTTTGTTGGTGGGCGTAGCTTATATTCAGGTGTGCTCAATAGTCTGGAAATTACGGTATGTCTAAAAATAGTGGAACAATTTCAGAATACAGTTCCTCAACAGACAATTGTGAAAACTTTGAATCTCCCATCTTTTACAGTTCATATATATATACATCGTCAGATTAGAAGAATCTGTAGAAATGTTGAGCTCAAAGGACGAGGCTGCACGTCAGTTTTGGATAATAGGGATCTTCAGGCCCTCAGGGGCCACTGCATTAAAACCAGGTCTGGTTCTGTTCTGGGCTCAGGAACACTTCCACAGATCACTATGCACAGTTCATCCACAGATGCCGCTTAAAGCTCATCCAGACAAAGCAGAACACCATCCAGAACCGTTGCCGTCTTCTCTGGACCAGAGCTCATTTTAAATGGACTGAAGTGAAGTCCAGAACTGTTCTGTGTTCAGACAGATCCAAATTAGAATTAAAATATATATACAGGTAGTCCTCAGGTTACGACGGTCTTGAGTTATGACGTTTCGTGGTTACGACGCATCTTCCCCCAAAATATAAAATAAAATTTAAAAAAATTATTTTGAAAAGCCGAGTTACGCGGTTTCCAGTTTTACATTGTAAACGTAGCGGCGGAGGAATACTGCACTGTACTCTCTAAAAAAGCTAAGTCTGGTCCTCTGGACATTCAAAAAACAAAACTGTACTGTGAACGCGGTTTTACGTCGTAAACGGAATGCGGAATACAGCAGATGGACCGGTTTTACGTCGTAAACGTAGCGGCGGAGGAATACCCTACACAGGCGGAGACCTTACTGTAAACATTCGGGACCGAGGTTGACGGCGGTTTTACGTCGTAAACGTAATAGAGAATACGGAGGAATATGGCACCACCAGCATCCCAGTAGGCCATAACTCTTTTTTCCCTTCATTATGGCTCCCAAACGTATGTGTACTGTACATGTATAGGGTGCAGTATGTACGTATATTTCG
>JBBPBX010024610.1:18741-39531 GCA_038048925.1 Garcialebias charrua
AAAAAAAAAAAACTAGTTTTTTTTTGCTTTGTTTTGTTTTTTGAATGTCCAGAGGACCAGACTTAGCTTTTATAGGATTTTTCTACCTGGATTATTGAGCATGCATCAGGGTAAATTGATTTATCATTTTGTTTGCAAAATCGAACATAGCTGAATGATACAAGATATTTATGTTGGGCAATTTTATGCATTGTTACAAAATCATGTCACAGACGCTTTTTAAGTTCTGCCTGTCTCCAAAAACAATCACGTTTATCTGACATTCGGCTCCTCGACTGGCCTTGATAGGCCGTCTTATCTCAAAACGCCTGTGATGTTTTGTAAACTTGACGCTCTCGCCCTCCCAAATCTGCTACTCCATGGACGTCAGTGGAGCCCAGCTGAATAAACATTCTGTCATCATTTCAGCATAACTTTGGTTTCGTTTCTGGCTGTGGTTTCAGCTTCTTCAGTAAAATGTTTCAGCTCGCAACATTTTTGCAGAAATGAAACTTCAATTTTAAATTTTTGTTGTTTGTACATTTATTACTGTTGTTAGTTTTATTTGTTTTGGTGTTAAACAATAATTCTAGTGTTCTATATTTTTAATTTGTACATCTACAGGTTGAAAATTTGTTAATACAGTACCGGTAGTTGTATTTGACACCTCCTTTTTTATACCATTCATTCATTCATTCAACCTTTATTTAGTCAGGTAAATCTTATTGAGCCTCGAGGGCTCATTTACGAAAGCGACATGCTACAAACTAAAGAATGATGAACAGCAATGATACAAATACATTAAACAATAAACAAAAGAAAAAGTAGCAAAAGTAGCAAAACATTATAAGGTAAATGGTAAATGCCATAAGAATACTTTTTTTTTTTGAAAACGTGTCAAAAACACACTTCTAGATTTATCAGTTCTTCTTGAGCTACAAGAAGTTCTCTGGCTTGAATCAATATTACACAATCAATAAAAATATGCTTTGTTAATTCAATACATAAGACAAATACCGGTATTTATATTTTGATTATTTTAAAACAGAAGTCAGAGTAATTCTTGCTGTTCTGGTTATTTCCTGTATCATGAGGTAAATTAATGTACAACATCTTATTTTATGTCTTACATGGTTCTCCTTTGATTTCACCTTTGTTTTGTTCTCTTTAGCTGAACAAACACAGGGTCAGTTAATATGTAATAAACAATTAATTAGAATAAAACTCCTCCTCGTTTCTAACCTCCTCCTGAAGCTCCCTGATGTCTCCTCAGGTCAGGCAGTCTCCAAACACTCCTACAGTTCTGCAGGAAATGAACGTTTATTTTTGCTCCTGCAGCAGCATTACAATAGAAAACAGCCGAACCTTTTTCATTTCTAAAACTGGATTATTTTTGATGTCCTACATTTTAATCACCGCTCATCCTTGTAGAATAGGATACCCCTCTCCCCACGCTCCCCCACCATCGGCCTCCCACTCAAACCGTCCGGAGACGCAGCGCTGCTCTCATTGAGATGCAGGAAGGAGCCCTGATCTTTTCAGAACGGCTCCAGCAGGAGCGGGGACCTCCTCCTCCTTCAGGGGAGGCAGAGAGCTGCAGATTAAAAGTCATTGTGTTCACCACCCTGCTTTAAACGCTGCCATTAACTTCCATCGTGTTCCTTCCACCCCACACGGTCAGATCCCAGCCTGGGCAGCTCCAGACCAGCAGTCGTTACGCAGAGATGAAAGCCAACATCTTCACTCACATCTCTCAAACTTTAGATGAAGTCCAGGTGATACTAAATGTTCAAAAGTACTGCATATGGCACATTATACACCAGTCGACAAACTATTATAAAGCAATCCATAGCAATGGCCTTGTATAACATTTGACCTTGCTTTGTGACCTTTAGTTTGAAGCATTGGGGGACACAAGATTACATAACACCATCCAGTGATGACACACATGTAAGTTTCGTTAAATTATCTCAAGAGGATCAAAGGTTGTGGCCCAGACATGCAAATATATTGTTTTAACTTTGACTTTGATTTGTGACCTTGACCTTGAATCTAGGGGAAAGACTACATAAAACTCCACCCATTGATGACACGCATTTAAGTTTCATTAAGTTATCTTGAGAGGATCAAAAGTTATGGCTCAGACAAGCTAATACGTAGTTTTAACTTTTTTTTTTTCATTCATTCAACCTTTATTTAGTCAGGTAAATCTCATTGAGCCTCGTGGGCTCATTTACAAAAGCGACCTGCTACAAACTAAAGAATGATGAACAGCAATGGTAGAATTTCCTTAAACAACAAACAACAGAAAAACATAAGAGAGAAATACAAAGTGAAATGCAAAGTATCAAAAACTAGCAAAACACCACAAGAGCCGTTTTGGTGATTCCACAAAAATAATGTTGTGCGTTATCACACATTCATTCATTCAACCTTTATTAATACAGGTTAGGCCCTGTTTACACGGCGCGTATTTTGAGTGGAACCGCTCCTTTCTCTCTGCATCTTTGCTTATCGCCTACACGAGTCCACAAAGAGGGGGGCTTTGACTCCGATGGTTTTTGAACCCAGCCTCCAGAGTGGATCTTTTTCGCTGACCCCCCGTTGATAATGTAAACATCTCCCGCGGAGCTTTTGTTTGAACACATGCACGCAGCACGCACGCGCAGACAGCCGGCATTTTAACAATGGCGGTGGACTGGACAGTGGACACACGCACCACTTTCTGAACTATAGCTGATGGAATATATTTTGATTCTCATATTTAATTATTCTACACCTTACCTGCATCTGTGTTGGAAGAGAGCCAGCTGCCTGGATCCAGTTGTCTGTTAACGAGGCAGTCGGACATTTCACGTGTCACGCTGCACTATAACATACTAAATGTGCTATATATTAACAGTTTAACAATAATAAACAGTATTTATGTTAGCGTGGGAGATATTTAAATTTATCTGAGCTAAATGAAGCTATCTGGACTCGTTACGTCATGCCTAACATGCTGCTGAAAATGAAGACACCAGGTTGATTTTTAATTTATTTGTTTATTCAACACCACAAACTCATGTCACAAACACTGAGAATTAAATTGAACACTTTTAAAAACACGTTAACCGAACTTTAATGAACTGGACTCTGTTGTTTTCATCCTGGTGGACACTGGACCCAGATCCGAACCGCCGGTCCGCTTCGTGGAACAGCTTCGACCTCGCAGGAAAAAAATAAAAATAAAACCTCAGTTGGTTGTTCTGTGATCGAACTAAACACAAGGAAACATTATTAAGAACATTGTTTACCTTGTAGCGCTGCTGGAAATCAGCTGATTCTCACGGAGTAAAGTCCAACATCGTCACTCGGTTCTGGTTCTGCTCAGCAACTGGTGTGCAGCTTGTTAGATGAAGCGGGTCCCACTTGGTGTCAAATCTGTTGACTCTTATCCAAATTCCAGCTTTAACTTGTTGTTAACTTGTTGACAACAACTTGTAGTTAGCTGATTTTAGCCAGAGAGGAAAACAGGCTGCCTCGGTGCTCTGTTTACCTCAGGCAGCACGCATGCGCAGTAGTGAAGGTTCCAAAAATCACAGCGCCATCTAATGGCCCAGCATGGTAACTACAGTGAAATCATGAGGACGGGGGGGGGGGGGAGAGAGTCGTATCCACAGAATTCGCCCATGTCAACGCAAAACTTTTCACCTAATTAACATACCCAAAACATCCATTTCCCCCACACAGTGTCCGTGTAAACAGGGCCGTAGTCTCATTTGACTTTGATTTGTGACCTTGACCTTGAACCTAGGGGAAAGACTACATAACACTCAATCCACTGATGACACACATTTCAGTTTCATTAAATTATCTTGAGAGGATCAAAAGTTGTGTCTCAGACAAGCTAATACATAGTTTTAACTTTGGCCATGACTTGTGACCTTGACCTTGAAACTAGGGGGTCAAAAGACTATATAACACTCCATCCAGTGATGACACACATTTAACTTTCATTGATTTATCTTGAGAGGATCAAAAGTTATTGCCCAGACAAGTAAATAAGATGCATAGTTTTAACTTTGACCTTGATATGTGACCTTGAAGCTAGGGGTCCAAAGACTACATAACACTCCATCCAGTGATGACACACATTTAAGTTTCATTAAGTTATCCTGAGAGGATCAAAAGTTACGGCTCAGACAAGCTAATACGTAGTTTTAACTTTGACCTTGATTTGTGACCTTGACCTTGAACCTAGGGGAAAGACTAGATAACACTCCATCCACTGATGACACACATTTCAGTTTCATTAAATTATCTTGAGAGGATCAAAAGTTGTGTCTCAGACAAGCTAATACATAGTTTTAACTTTCACCGTGACTTTGACCGTGGCTTTTGACCTTGAAATTTTGGGGTCAAAAGACTACATAACACTCCATCCAGTGATGACACACATTTAAGATTCATTGATTTATCTTAAGAGGATCAAAAGTTATGGCTCAGACAAGCAAATAAGATGAATAGTTTTAACTTTGACCTTGATTTGTGACCTTGAAGCTAGGGGGTCCAAAGACTACCATACATAACACCCCATTCAGTGATGACCAGTGATGTCACTAACGCGTTACTTTGTAACGCGTTACTCTGGTCGGACCACTTTTTTCAGTAACGTGTAATCTAACGCGTTGCTATTTCAAAATCCAGTAATCAGATTAAAGTTACTCACTCCAAAATATTGTGCGTTACTTTTTTGTCATTTTCTGTAGAACTGTAATTTTATTTTATTTCGCCAATGCGTCTCGGGGGGAGCGATTAAAAAAAAAGACAGGAGTGACGTCAGTCTATGCGACCGCCCGGTGTCTTGTAGCACACGTTAGCATTAAGCTAGGTTTAGCATCTCGCTGCGGTCTCCTGTTTGTTTGGGAACGTTGTGACTTTCTTGTTAAAAACACGAGCGCACATCCAAAACGGTGTGTGGACTTTGTTTCACGGAGACTGGATCTGCAGCAGACAACACGTCTAACTTGAACGGACTTACGACGTGATCCGAACGTGAACGAAGAACAGCAGCTTGTAAACACTGCTAACAGAGCAGCAGCAGCATTAAAACAGCCTTCAGGTAGGTCAGATCAGTCCAGATCAATAACACAAACTGTAGGACTTTTTAAAGCTCTGGATCTACGTCTGAAATGTTGTTGTTGATGTGCAGGCTTTAAATTAACTGAGCGTCTCTACCACGTCTTCCATCACGTCCATCATGTCAACACCAGCCAAAAAGTTCATCACTTTATGAAAAAACTGATGTCAACAAGTCCTGGAGCTGAATAAATCCCTCCCCTGATGATGACCGAGAGATCCAACCACAAGAAGAGGTATTGTTCTTTTTTTTACCTGTTTGTGTTATTTCCAGTCTGGGACAGAGGAAGCAGCTGTCTTTTTCCTCTTGAGGGACATCCACCTGCAGCTAAGAAGCGTGTGATGATGACCCTGATGCATGCTCAATAATCCAGGTAGAAAAATCTAAAAAAGCTAAGTCTGGTCCTCTGGACATTCAAAAAACAAAACAAAACAAAAAAAATTGTAGAAACGTTTTATCTTTCGTCCAAAAGACTTCCTCAGTCTGAGATGCTGTATTCATCTCAATCTTATAAATACTGTAGCACCCTCTCACAGTGGATGAACCAGTTTGCTGCTGACAGCTGAAACCAGCTGCTCACATGATCAAGGAGGACCATCAGCCTAACAATGGATAGTTAGCAGCACCCTGATGGTTGTTTGCTATTCACAGAGGGCTGAGTGATACTAGCAATAACAGCATTGTAAGAGGGGGACAGTTGAACCCGGAGGCCTCCACCCTGTTTAATGATGGACGGTTTCTTTTCACAAAGATGTCCTCCTTTACTCCTCTCTCAAACCATTGTTCCTCTCTATCTAGGATGTGAACATCTTCATCCCTAAAAGAGTGACCTCTGGCCTGGAGATGAGTATACAGGTAGTCCCCGACTTACGAGCGAGTTCCGTTCCTCCGAGGCGCTCGTAAAGCGAAAATTCGTAACTTGGAACGGCCGCCACGTGTCTCGTAAGTCCGGAATTTCGCTCGTAAGTTGGAACGGTTTTGCTAGCGCGACTACAAACACTCGTTTTTCATCGAAAAACTGCTTACGAGTGCATAAAAATGATCGGAAACGTGTGTCCACATGTTTAGCTAACGAACTGTGGTGAAAAAACACAGAAAAACTCAGTATTTTTTGCGTTTTTTCCAAAAATTCGCCAGCTCGTAAGTCCGGAACCTCGTAGGTCAGAGCGCTCGTAAGTCGGGGACTACCTGTAGACTGCAGAGTCCTGACCTGATGATGTTGATCTTCTGTGCTGGACCATCCTTTTGGCCAGTGGCTCATGCTTTTATTTATTTTCATACAAACGTATTGTTTACTTGACACATTTTCAAAATAAACATTTTATAAGTCTTTTTTGTAAAAATATTATTTGTTTAGTGAAGTCAAGAAAGACTACTGTATTTTGTTTTTTGAATATTTATTAGTAATTATTTTATTAAAACATTTAAATTTTTTATGTATTGTGACAGAGGGTTCTTGTCAGCGGCTGCTGAAAGTAACTAATAAAGTAACTTAGTAATCTAACTTAGTTACTTTCCAAATCAAGTAATCAGTAACTTAACTAAGTTACTTTTCCCAAGGACTAATCAGTAACTTAACTAAGTTACTTTTTCAATGTAACTATGCCATCACTGAAGTCTCATTAAATTATCTTGAGAGGATCAAAAGTTATGGCTCAGACATATACATAGTTTTAACTTTGACCTTGATTTGTGACCTTGACCTTGAAGCTAGGGGGGTTTCAAAGACTACATAACACACCATCCAGTGATGACACACATGTACCGTAAGTTTCATTAACTTATCTTGAGAGGATCAAAGGTTATGGCCAGTGTTGGGTGTAACGCGTTACTTAGTAACGCGTTACAGTAATCACATTACATTTTGCAGTAACGTAGTAGTGTAACGCACTACTTTGAAAATGCCTGTAATATATTACAGTTACTAACAAAACCTTACATTCGTTACTTGCGTTACAATCAGGACCTTTCGGAGAATAGTTTTATTTATTTACCTTTCGGAGAATAGTTGTGGTACGACGAGGACGACGGAGCGGACCATAGACATTATATATAGATATCTATGGAGCAGACTGTCACGTGGGGAAAACAAAGACGTACGCGATGACGTCGGAACGTTATACGTCAACGTACATAGACATATAAAGGTACATAGACATACGGCCTCTGTCACTAGCCTCGCGAGAACTGCCACCTGCAGTAAGCCTCGGTGGCAGTTCTCGCGATGTTGGGGCTGGCGCGGTCGAGACTCGAGAACAAACCCGGAAAAACACATAGAGATGGATGTAACGAGAGAGGACGCGTCCCTGCCAAAAAAGTTAAGACTTCGTGTAAATATGTTGAAAAATGGGACAGCGAATTTACTTTCCTAAAGTTTATTACGCGTTTTTTAAGATTTGTAACCGCGACTTTAGTGTCTCTCTCTCATGGGGGAAGGAACGATGTCCGTCAGCATGAAAAATCCGTCAAGCACAAAGGTAAGCCTGTCAGATTGTGATCACATAACTGGTTTGAAAGAGGCTGATAGGTAGTTATTTTAGATTTCTTGTAAACCTGTCTGTTCTGTTTTATTTTTTTTAAACAGAAGTTTTACATTTTGATATTGTCATTGATATTGTCATACCTTTTGAATGGCACATTTACAAATGCATTGTGCTTGTTATGTTGCACTGCTGTTTTACTTTTTCATCAAAAATGAGTGTCAAAAAGATCTCTAATATCATTATTGAAAGATAAAAATTAATACAGGTTAAATCTCAGGTACAGTATTAGAGTAATCCAAAAGTAATGTAACTAAGTTACTTTCAGAACTGAGTAACTAAGTAGTGTAATATGTTACTTTTTTAAAAAGTAACTAGTAATGTGTAACTAATTACTTATTTTGGGTAACTACCCCAACACTGGTTATGGCCCAGACATATAGTTTTAACTTTGATCTTGATTTGTGACCTTGACCTTGAAGCTAGTGGGGAGGGGTTCAAAGACTACATAACACACCATCCAGTGATGACACACATGTACCGTAAGTTTCATTAAATTATCTTGAGAGGATAAAAATTATGGCCCAGACAAGCAAATACAGCATTTTAACTGACCTTCATTTGTGACCTTGACCTTGGAGCTGGGATGATGAAAAGTTTTGAAGTTTACAAACGTACGGACATCATCGACAGGTGTGTAAATTCAAAAGGTATGCATGTCGCCTGCTGCCATCATGCCAGAAGTTTAGACTTTCGTGTTGAAAAGTTTTTGAATTTTGTTTTGCTTCCTGACCAGTGAGGTAGCCACAGGGCACGTGGCACGCCCTCACTGCAGCCTTCTCCTCCAAGGGGTCAGTAAACCACTCCCTACCGCTCAGGTATTACCCGCAGCTATGTGGGAGCAGTTTATTCTAAGGCTGTTGTTGAGATGATTCACCTAGGCTGTTAACGACCTAGCGTCCGCACGCCACACCCAATTTCTCACCTCGTGCCTCGCCCAACCTTAGCAGCTGGGGCTGGGACGTTTAGCGCGAGGAAATTGTGCGTTCATGGTCACTAATCTCCTGAATAAGCGTTGCAATTGTTACCGACCTAGTTTTGTTTAGGGTCTAGGATATTAAACCCTTGGATGTTGTTTATTACTCACTGAGCTTAGGAAACCGTTAAAAACCTCCTTATGTTGTTGTTAATGTCGAGCCAAACTATTCATGTCCAAGAACAAAGGGGTGATGAATGAGAATCGAGAATTTCACGTTTTGCTTTGCTATAATAGACTATATGCTATAATAGACTATATGCCACGACTTCTGTTCTGGCACTTCCGCATTCATGAGCCGGACCGCGCACTTCTGGTTAGCGGGAATGACACAAACATAAATGACCAAATACAATTAATAAAATATCTGCATACACACCAATAATAACTCTATACACATATAAATCCATATAAATCTATGGCGACGTTCCCCCTATGGATAGCCGCAATAAATTGTCGCCCTAACCCCCCCTCGGAACAGCTATACCCACCGGTGGGCGGACACAACGGAACTCACTTGTAGTGCCAGTAGCGCGCAGCCGCTTCCCGTTTCGGATCGTTGTCATGGTCTGCTACTAGGAACTAACGCTAACAACAAAGGCAGAGGATAGGAACCGGAAGTGCGGGATGTGGCCTATATTTTAAAGGAGACCACATATAGGTATTTAAATTTTTTATGTTATGTCTGTGTGCTATCTTGACAATATTAATTCATTTTAATACACAAAATAATTCTTAGATAATTAATTATACCCTTTTTAATTCTGCCATTTTTAACTTTCGTTTTGAACGACCGGTTTCTTGAAGTCCACGCCCTTCAACGATCTGTTTACGCCCTCTGTAACAGCCAGTATCTGTAATGTGTTGTTGTTTTAAAATTAGCTCTTTTTTTATTACTCATTTGACTTACTGTTAGTGCTAGCTTAAGATAACTTACCGAAACCCGTCTGAGCGCGCCGCAATTTGCTGCTCCTTTTAGCATGAGACCACCCGAATCCGATGCTAATGTTAGCTTGTTCCTCTTCCGGTGTTCGCCAGCTCCGCTCGTTGCACGCGGCGATTTTGGGAGTTATCGCTGTTCCAGTCAAGACAACACAAAGTTCACCAAGTGTCTCCCGTAAATTAATCCGTAAGGAGAAGGTCCTCGCTGCTGCGAGGCTCCTGTGAGGCTTAAATGAGGCTGTACAGTTGAAGCTCCGCTCCATCGCGCCAGAAGAGGGTCCCGTCGCAACCGGTCCCTACGCCGGGGGTCCGCTCGTTTAATTTTTGCCGGCTGCGCGTTGGGAGCGATCGCAAATACACTAAAAATTGAACTAAAACATAAAAATAACAATTATACTTTATTTATAAAGCCATTTAAAAAAACCACAGCTGCAACAAAGTGCTGTACACATGAAATTAAGAACATATAAACAAAAGATGAGATGAAATCATGAAAAACAACAGTCATGTGTTTAATACTGAAGTGGGTGGAGCATCACCAGGGGTTGCTAGGTGAGGGGCTGGACTCAGGTTTGAGGTGGTTGGCTGCGGTTTGTGACGTCACAAACCGCAGGAAGTGGGAAACGAAGTGTATTTATCAAAGATAAATAAATCTACTTAGAGTAAATAAACCACTGGGTGCATTTTTTTGGCCTTAGGACTGTTTTTTTATGAAGTAAATACCCAAAGTTGAGTAAAAAAAACATTAAAAAGTGAATTTTGAATATGTGGTCCCCTTTAACGGAGGTACGTCACAACTACCCGTGGCATATAGCCTATTGGCAGGGGGAACAGCGTTGAATTGCAATTCAATACAATAATTACAGTCGATTACATGGAAATTACATATTAAATGGTTAGGTTGGTCGTCAACTTGATGTTGAGCAGTTTAACTGATGGGGAGTTCCTCTGAGTTGCTCTCCTTGGGTCATGAAAGGGAACAGAGCTTGAGTGTTCCTTCTTGCTGGCTTTAGCCGGAGCGCTTCTTCTTAAAGGAGAAATGTAATCAAATCTGAAAAAATCGATATAACAAGAATTTCATATAGTAAACAACACACATAAACATACTTAGTATGCTTTTTTCAAGTCAGTAGCTTAAAGAAATAGTTTTTTTACATTTTTCCTGCTACATGCCGAAGTACAGTGATTTCTGTAGTAATTTTCTGGACGCACTTTTATGACACAATTAAGACCTCCTTTGCTATCTTACAATAACACTGAAGCTATAAACCCATCATTACTGTCCTCCTGTCTGTCATTTAAAATGGAAGCAGAAGACTTTTTTGAATCTGAAGGATATCACTTTAGTTTGTCAAAAACAGTTTGGTGATTTAGTGCATTAATGGGCATTTCTATCCTGGAAATACGAATAGCCGTGCGTTAGCCGCCGCATGCTAACGTTAGCATGCTAGCGCCGTATGCTAACGTTAGCATGCTAGCGCCGTATGCTAACGTGGAAGTGGGGGTGTTGAAAATGTCCTGAAACAGTTACCAATGTCTTGTTAAGCTCTGTCTTCCCCAGAACATAGTAGGATCTAAAATGATTTTTAAAGATGAAGGAGCAAGTTGAAACATGCTGTCTCCCTCCTTGCTAGCAGGCTCTATTGGGAGCTGCCTGGCTAACTAACTACGGTGGCCCTACACGGCCAAAATTCTACAGCGGCCGAATGCACAGGAGCGGTAAAAATACAATATAAAATTTTAAAAAAGTTTTAAAATCGATTTTGGGGCTTTTAGAATAGATTCTGAATCGCCAGGACTAAGAATCTTGATTCTTTAAAAAATAGATTTTTTTTGCTGCATCCATAATTGCTACACACTGAAACCTTTTTGTCCACAACTAGATACACACACTAATATTACTGTATGAGGGACGACTCGTTGCACTGCCTACGTCATATTCAGGGGACGGAGAGCAGGCAGGAGGAGGGGGGTCAAAAACACCAGATGAGAATTTTTTCACTTTGCAAAGTCTAAATTTGAGTTAGGATGACATTTTTGACTTGTGAAAATTTCTCAACAAGCTTATTTTATGCTTTTCATTAGACTACTATTAGCTTAAAAACACTTTTCATTTCTCCTTTAACGTCCAGCACGGGCACGCCCAAGAGCCCTCAGGCTGTGTCGACGTGTCAAAAATGCTCTAAGACTCCCTCCTGACCACTCCACTTAGAATTCTATCCAAAGATGTTATCACTAACCATTTCCAAGAACTTTTTGCAACCCTAAGCAAATATTTCCAAAATATAATTTAATTCTCTGCAGGCTATTCTAAGGGCTACTGTTCTGATCTGAGATAATGTTTTCTTAGGACTTAAGTTTATGAGATGTCTGCTTACCATGTCTGATTAACAGAGTCCCAGTGAACTCTGTTTGTGGCAAGCAGCAGATCTCCTCACTCACTCTGTAGTGAGGCCACCTCGAGGCTCAAAACAGCTGTTCAAATTGTGAGGGAAAAAAGTTTTGCTTCAGAGACCGGGCTGAAAAAGAGAAGCCCCTTCTTATTTCTGTTCAAAAAAATAAAAAGTCTTCTTCGGACCTGCTCAATCCCCTCTGGTCAGTTGGAGCCTGTCTTGAACTTGTCCGGTCTGCTCAATCTCCATCGTCGTATCAGCCCTATCTGATCAGATCAGTGGGTACTTATAGATAATGTTGTGGTTACCTCATGTGAGGTTGTCCCAAGCAGTGGCGTAGGCAAGGGGGGTTCGGGGGGTTCGAACGAACCGCCCACTTTTAAAGGAGAAGTTGACAATACTAATCTAGTGTGCCTAGATAGGTCAATGGATATAGTGTTTGCCTTCAGTCCCAAAGCTCATGGGTTCAAGTCCCGCATGGTACATGGTTTTTTTTTTATTATTCATTCCAAATTAAAAAAGCACAAGAAAACTATTTACAAAACAGCAAGAAATAAAACTATGCATTAAATGAAAGGAATCAGACGAAGAAAAGAATCTTATCTGCCCCTTGCATGCATCAGAGTATTATCTGCCCCTTCTCAAACTATTTTTTTTTTCAAACACTCTTTTATTGGATAAAAAAAGAAGAATGTGTTAACCACAGGCATATTAACTACCTTTTTTTTATCCAATAAACGACAAATGTAAAATTAGTTGTTTGAATCGAGTGTTTGAAAAAAAAGAATTAGTTTGAGAAGCAGAAGAAGAAAATAATCTTATCTGCCCCTTCTCAAACTAATTTTTTTTTCAAACACTCGATTCAAACAACTAATTTTACATTTGTCTTTTATTGGATAAAAAAAGTAGTTAATATGCCTGTGGTTAACTAGCCTGGTTAAAACCAGACCCTGTCTTCACTTCGCTTCAGACTAGGGTCTGGGACCTCTCCATTTTAAAACGATTCTTGCTGGAGGCGTTGGCCTCTGCTGAGGAACAAAACCATTGGATATTTTGAACAGGGAAAGCATTCTGCTCCCTCCCCTCAGAGCCATATATGGCTGCTCCCCGTGCTCTGGTGAACTTGACAACTGCTCCGCCTCCTGCAGCTTTTCTCTTGCTGCCGGCTGCCGCGCTGGAAATTCTGTGTTTATATGTTAATAAAACGTTTTAATAAAATACAATAAAACCATGGATCGCTGGTCCAGCTCACCAGAAGACCAGAAAATCTGATGGGACTCGGGCAGCAACGTAAAACCCGAGTTTAATTCTCGTGACAACCTCAGCCATTTCCTTGTTCATTTCAGCGGAGGGAGAGAAGGAGGAGGGAGCGAGCGATCACTTGACTTTTGGCCCAAAAAACAAAAGAAAACTCCAGATAAGGGATTAAGAAGGGGAAATTAATAAATTTGTGTCACATATAAAACAGTTCTGCATCGCTTTGCATCGCTTTGAATGAGAACATGCCGGTGCTCGCTGACTGCGCGCTGGCAGAGCCCTTTTATAGGGCTCTGCGCGCTGGGACAGGTGGGGGCGTGGGTTAGGGTCCAAAACTCCGTCCCTTCTGTTCTCTGATTGGTCCGAACAAAAATCTACCGGAGAAATGGTTGTTAATGAGAGAAGTCCCAGACTGTGCAGTGAAGGGAAATGAGAATTGAGCGGAGCTGTGCAGGAAGGCGAGGGCCAGGCTAGTGGTTAACACATTCTTCTTTTTTTATCCAATAAAAGTGTTTGAAAAAAAAATAGTTTGAGAAGGGGCAGATAATATTATTTTCTTCGTCTGATTCCTTTCATTTAATGCATAGTTTTATTTCTTGCTGTTTTGTAAATAGTTTTCTTGTGCTTTTTTAATCTGGAATGAATAAAAAAAAACAAAAAAACATTGTACCATGCGGGGCTTGAACCCATGAGCTTTGGGACTGAAGGCAAACGCTATATCCATTGACCTATCCAGGCACATTAGTTTGGGTTGGTCAACTTCTTATTTAAAACGAACCGCCCCCCATAAAATTCTGGCTATGCCCATGGTCCCAAGAGATCATGCAATCTATTGTCCAACCTTCTGAGGGAAGGCCTTGGACTAAACTTCTCATGCATGTGTGCGGGAGTGATTGCAACATCCCTTATGCATATTAATTTTGGATGTCTCACAAACTTGGTCCAGTTTGAGCTGGATCCTTTTGCCTTCAACTTAAAGTTTTTGTTCACTGTTGTTACCTTATAAGGAATTGCCTTTTTGCTCAGAGTTGCCTGGAAAGTCTCTTGGTGCAATAAGTGTGTGGGAACAGTCGCACTTTTGAGAAAACATCTTTCTTCATCACTGTGTGATGAATCTCTGTGGTTCAGTGTTTCTGTTGATTCCAGCTGTTTGGAGAAACTGATCCCGGTTCAGTGTTTCTGTTGCACTTCTATAGCTGGATCAGAAGGTCAGAGGATGAGCCGTTTGCTCAGACTCCTTCAGACTCTGTGAGAAAAGTCATGCGAGTGTTTTTTATCGAAGGAGGGGCGATGATGTTTTTGCTCGTGTCTGTCTGTGCGCTCATTTGTCTGGACTGTTAGCAAAATATCTCGTGAATTGCTGGGCAGATTTTTTTTGTATTTTTTTATTTTTCAACAAAACTTTGGGTAATTCTTGGAAACACAATCTGCAGCAGATTAACTTTTGAAGTAAAGATGGCCACCACATCGGCTGACCTAAAGAAACACAAAAATGATCCTAAATCAGACAGATGTTCAGCTCTTGGAGTGAAACTTGAAGTGGTAGCAGCTGAGAGTCATCCATAAAACTTGCCATGACTGTAGGCTCTGTGTGATCACAATTAATAGTACTGTATTTTCAAAGTGGTCACAACGTGATCATTTCTCAACACTAGAGAAATTGCATTTCCTGCGCTAATGCCGTATGAACACTTATTACTGAAGAACTTGCTGAAAAACAGCTGAAATGTAACTGAAATGGAAGAACAAACCTAAATTAACAGACAACAAGCAGAAGGAAAACATATTTGCTGAATGAAAGTTAAATAAGTAGAAATGAGCACAGATATTTTGAAATTAGTTTTTTTTTAAAGAAATTTGTACAAAGTAAAAAATAAAAAAAATAGCTGAAAAGGCAGAAGGAAGCTTAAACTACCAGAAGGAAGCAGACAGAACTGAAGAGCTCAAAAATGTGGGATTGGCATCAAAAGCTAAAATTATTATCAAAAGAGCTAATTAGTAGCTGAATGGAGCATAACAAGCTGAAATTAGCAGAAATAAGTTAATTTGGCTGAAAGTGGCAGAAATGACCACAAATAGCCTGAATTTATCAGAAAACAGCCGAAATTAGGTAAAAAAAATAGCTGAAAAGGTAAAACGAGCTTAAATTAGCAGAAGCAAGCAAGAACATGTTTGCCCAATTAGGCTGAAAGAAGCAGAAATGAGCACAAAGTGAAAATTATCTGAAAAATATCTGAAAATAAGCACATACACACACAAAAAAAACTGCTAAAAAGTAGCTTAAAAACAGAAAGAAGCTTAAACTACCAGAAGGAAGTGGAGAGAGCACATTTTTGCTGCAAAAAGCCGAAAAACTAAAATTACCATAAAAACAGCTAAATAGTAGCTGAAAAAGCTGAAACTTGCATAAATAAGCTGAAAGGAGCATAACAAGCTGAATTAGCAGAAAGAAGTTAGAAGCACAAACAATTTGAAAGAATCTGAAAGGAGCACAAAATAGCCTAAATTAGCTGAAAAAAGTTTGTTTGCAGAAAGAAGCTGAAGCAGAACGAAATGTGAAAGGAGCAGTAAAGGATGTAAAATGAGCTCAGTTCATTTTCTATGAAAAAAAAGGGCAGAAACGGCTAAATATTCCAAAAAGCTAAATATCCACCAATACCAAAAGTCACAGCAGGATTGTCCTGAAAAAGCCAAAAGTTTTGATTAAAGATTTGATGAAATGGCACAAAAATTGTGGAAAAAGACAGATGCTGAAAAACATATGGAAGAAAAATGGATCACTATAGTGTTGATGCTTCATAAACGTTCACACAACTAGCATTCCTTGAAGTAATGCTTATCACCCGCCACCTTGCATCTCAAGGTTTCAAGCAGACATCTGGGTAATCCTGTACACTGTTGACTCCAATACTTAATGCTAAAATAATTTAATAAGTTCAAGGAAAAATGTTAGTTTCAGGTTTGACTAAGTGAGAAAAGCCGTTTTTGATGTTCAACTTCTGCTGAAAGGTGTTTCTGATGTGCAGCGTTGCGCCAGGACATGCCGTGTGACGGCTGTTAGGGATGAGTCTACCTGCTGGAGTCGGGTCCTGGGCCCGTCCTCATACCTGGACACGGCTCGCCACCTCGTTAATTGGACCGGACAAATCGCTGCTTTTCAACAAAGCAGAGTAACTGCAGCACTTAGGAGCTACCCGGCCCTGATTTTAAATTAAACGTTGAGTCCGCCTCACTTACAGCTTTCACACACGTAATCCAGCTGCTCCCGTCGAGGCTGCGACACACGCTTGTTCCTAATTAGAGCCATAATTAAGAGTATTTATTGGCTGCTCAAGGTCAAGGTCGTCAGCACGCCACTTCACACGCAGGGCTGAAGAAGGGGAAGCAACGTCGAGGGAAGCAGCAGATTTTTAGGGATGACAATGTAAAGTTTTGTTCCGTGAGTAACAATTAAGAAGATACTATAAAATACAATATTATAAAATTGTGTTGTGAACTTTATGCTGATGAAACATTCAAAAATCACAGCAAGCGTTTGACCTATCCATGTTATATACTTGTACAATTCACTCAATTTTAAAGCAGTTTAAAAAAAAAACTGTGCCTGAATGGAAATGAGCAAGTTTCAGATGATGTGCACGTTCCCACATTATATATGTCATAAAAGGAGCAAATTGTTCTCAGGACTGAAGGACTGGCTGTACTCGCATGAAGCCGTTACAAGGACCAACATGTCTGCTGGGACCGATGGTCAGCACAACCACGTCATAAATATCTCGGATTTAAACGTGTACCCCGGTAGATTAAATCATAAGAAGGCGACTGCCAGGATGGGTACATAGCGGGTCAAGGTGAGTACAATGTGGGCGGAGGTTGACAACATAAACAACGTGCACGGCCTACAGAACATATTACAAACTTGGCTTTTGATAATATGCTGTGTTTTTCCTGTCCAGCCGTTCAAAATGCGAATCGCTGGTCGTTTTTCTCAAACCCTCAGATTTCAGCGAGGCTGCAACAACAAATCCACAATTTTCTTGTAATTTTCACTCATTTTTGAGTCTCCAACTGTTGCCGCCCAGTGAGATGCATGTACCGTAAATTTTTCTGTATAAGTCGAAGTTTTGTGCATAAATTAGCACAACTGCAACTTATACAGCGAAGCGACATATTTGTTTTTTTTTTCACATACAGTATTTGTAAACCAATTTTTAGCTGAGATCTGACGATTTCATTCATTCCGACATGGAAAATATTGAACACTACCATTTTCTTTCATTAGAGGGCCCTCTACTAATATGGCAAGCCAATTGTCTCATTAATAGGTAAAAGTGGCTATTAATGAGACACTTGGCTTGCCATACACATCCACCTTCGTCTCGCTCCGGAACTCCTGGAGCAAACGTCAAATCAGCTGCATTTTGCCGCGCCGCCCAGGCGAAATGCAGCTGATTTTACCGTTAAAGTTGATTTATTAAGGAAAAGTTCAACTGAGACACAGTTTTACTATAATGTCGAGTAAACAAATAATTGTTTTTAGGTGGTTAACTTGTTAAATTTTGAAGAAATGCACAGCGAGTCCTCCCTCTGCGTGCTTAGCCGTGAATCGGCTTTTTAAATGCAGCAGATTTGACTGTCAAAGTGCATTTATTATGGAAAAGTTAAACTAAGACACAACTTTGCTATAATTTCGAACAAACAAATAATTGTTTTTGAGTGTTAATTTTGTTAAATTCTTGTTAAATTAATTAATGTGTAATTAGTGTGCTCGCTCCTGCAGCAGCCACTTGGCAGCCAATCGATTTTTGGCACATCGGCCCACATTTCCAGGTTGTCAGCGGTTTGAGTTTATTTTTTTTATTTTTTACTTTATTAGACATATTTTGACCGATGTGACTTATACAGTGGTGCAACGTTTACGGCGGCAACTACGTTACGTGATATTTACCACCAAACAACAACAGAGTTCGCCATAGTTTGAGCTGTGATCTGTGTCTCTAATTTAACTTTAAATCGTTGTTTGAAAGAACAAATGTTCAAATAACGAACCCAAGACTCATCTGACAGATCAGTCCTCCAAAGAAGAGCGCAGCTTCAACATTAGCAGTTTTAAAAACGAGTGCTAAATCAACGCCTGCTTATGTATGAACCAGTCGCATCACGTGACGTCACTCACAGACAACTATTCTGAATCAGACGTTAAACAAAACTGATAAAAGTTCAGGTTAGGGCTGCAAAAGAGTCTCAGAATCGTTTAGAGCAGGGGTGTCCAAAGTACGGCCCGAGGGCCATTTGCGGCCCTTGGAGTGATTATGTGTGGTCCACAATTCCAATTAAACAATGGTATAATTTTGACCCACATGCTTAAGAGGATGATGCAGATGAAGACCTTCTTTAGATTTAATGGTGATACTTTTTAAATATAATGTTTAGAATAACGGCAAAATAGATTAAAACGATCTTCAAAAAATTGGCACTATTAAGTACAATACAAATATTTAGCTATAATTAATCCCTTTATCTTACAACAAACCTTCACTGACATACCAAAAAGTAGAATTTTGGAAGATAGTTCATAAAACTTTGATAAATAACAAGTGTTTCCAACGGAAATAATTTCAGTTGATTTAGTAATCGATGGGGAGACATTGCACTTTCAAAAATAATATAAAGTGGTATCATCGACATACAAGTTGATGACTTTGTCAGTGTCCCTTCAAACCTTCCAAGAATCTGTTTTAGCGACTGCCAGCTGGACGGGTTTTCAGAACTCCCATGATCCTTTGGGCCATCCATGGTCCAAACGGGTGTTTGAAGCTCCACCCCCTTTTTCAAACAACAGTTACACATTTTAGGCATTATTTTGTCTCTGAAAATAAACGAAAATGAACTTTCCAAAGCACAAGAAAACAAACGATAGACCCAACAATCTAATAAAATTCTTAAAATTAGAAAAAGGTTATTGAGGCTCCTAATGTTCTGGATTAACCTGGCACTCGCCTTCCTACGCAGCTCCGCTCAATTCTATTTCCCTTCACTGCTCCGTCTGGGACTTCTCCCATAGAGAAGGATTTCTCCGGCTGATTTTTGGCCGGACCAATCAGAAAACAGAAGGTGGAGTTTTTGGCCCCTAACCCACGCCCCCACCTGTTCCAGCGCGCAGCCAGCGAGCATTCGCATGTTCTCATTCAAAGCGATGCAAAGCGATGCAGGACTGTTTTATATGTGACACAAATGTATTAAATTCCCCTTCTTAATCCCTTATCTGGAGTTTTCTTTTGTTTTTTTGCCAAAAGTCAAGTGATCGCTCCCTCCTCCTCCTCCTCTCCCTCCGCTGAGTGCAAATGAATGAGGAAATGCCTCAGGTTGTCACGAGAGAATTAAACTCGGGTTTTACGTTGCTGCCCGAGTCCCTGCAGATTTTCTGGTCTTCTGGTGTGCTGGACCAGCGCTCCATGGTTTTATTTTATTTTTTAGAACGTTTTATTAACATATAAACACAGAATATGCAGCGGCAGCGAGAGAAAATGCAGCAGGAGGCGGAGCTGATGTCAAGTTCAACAGACCACGGGGAGCAGCCATATATGGCTCTGAGGGGGAGGGAGCAGAATGCTTTTCCCTGTTCAAAATTTTTCTAAGATCCAATGGTTTTGTTTCTCAGCAGAGGCCACGCCTCCAGCAAGAATCGGTTCTCTATAACAAAAAGTCCAGACCCTATGAAGCGAAGTGAAGGACAAGGGTCTGGTTTTAAAGGGGACCACACATGCAAAATTCACTTTTTAAAGGTTTTCTTACTCAACTTTGGGTATGCACATCATAAAAAAACAGTCCTAGTGCCAAAAAAATGCACCCAGTGGTTTATTTACTCTAATAAGTATATTTATTTTACTGTGATAAGATAGGTTTTGTTTTTAAAGCCACAACCCACCTCAAACCTGAGTCCAGCCCCTCACCTAGCAACCCCTGGTTAGGCTCAACCCACTTCAGTATAATAGACGTGACGGTTGTTTTTCCTGATTTCATCTCATCTTTTGTTTAAATGTTCTTAATTTCATGTGTACAGCACTTTGTTGCAGCTGTGGTTGTTTTAAATGGCTTTATAAATAAAGTATAATTGTTATTTTTACGTTTTAGTTCAATTTTTAGCGTATTAGCGATCGCTCCCAACGAGCAGCCGGCAGACGGAAAACGAGCAGACCGCCGGCGAAGAGACCATCTGCGGCCGGGAGCTGGCTGGCTGGTCAGAGGTTGCCTCATACGGATAAATTAACTGGAGACACTCAGTGAACTTTGTGTATGTCTGGACTGAAGCAGAGATCGCTCCCAAAAGCGCCGCATGCAACGAGCGGACATAAAAGGGCGGAGGAGGAACGAGCTATTTTTAGCATCGGATTCGGGCTAAAAGGAGCAGCTCATGGCGGCGCGCGCAGACGGCTTTCGGTAAGTTATCTTAAGCTAGCACTAACAGTAAGTCAAATGAGTAATAAAAAAAGAGCTAATTTTAAAACAACAACAGATTAGAGATACTGGCTGTTACAGAGGGCGGAGTTAATGTAAACAGATCTTTGAAGGGCGTGACCA
>JBBPBX010024611.1:7392-39531 GCA_038048925.1 Garcialebias charrua
TTCCAATCTGTCGAAACCTTCACCTGTTGTTTTGTTAGTGCAGGTAATGGAGGATTATTAGACGCCATGCTCCATTGTGACCTTTGTCACAGTGCGTGTCACCATCAACCTTTATAAGAGCATTACCTCTTTCGTTCACAGGTTCCTAAAGATGGCGAGAGTAAACCCAGGGGCAGGGGTCTGCAACCTGCGGCTCTCTTTGGTTCTTCATCTGCAGCCCTTTGAAGCTAACACCAACTTACCGCAGTTTATTATTTGTATATCCATAACAGAAAGGGCTCATTTTTGCAGTTTTTCTGTCATATTTCTGCAAATGTTTGAGGCTATTGGCCAATTATCTTTGTCCTTGGGTGTCCTGAAAGGCGCTTTTAAATAAAATGATTATTATTATTATTATTACCTATATGCAAGGAGCAAAACATGTTGATTAGACTGAACTACTTCATTTGTCTTCCAGCCTTACAGTGAGCTCTTTCTCTCAAATCCACCAGAAATTCTTTGGAATACTTTTACAAAGTAAAACAAATTCAATTTGATAACAATACAAATTAGAAAGAAATAGACACAATCAAAGTAAAAGTTTTTAAGTCACAATTACATATCCAACAAACTGGTCTTATTTTTATACAGAGTTTAAATTTATATTTTGTTACTTCAAAGAGGGAAACTTTACTCTTTTTCCCCCACAAATTAAAGGTTTCAAATCTGCAGAGTTCAGCTCTTTGATTTTTTTTACAAAATTGGCATGAACTTCAGTATATATTTTTTATTGTGTCCTAAAATGTTAAAAGGAAAAATATAATGTTGTTAAATTTTTAAGTTTTCCTATCACACCCGAGAGCACAGACTATATTAGTTGCTTTAGATCAGTTTTTGGTGTCAGATTTCTTGAGGATGAAGATATAGATTAGATCTCATATGTCAAAGTCGAGGCCCGCGGGCCAGATCCGGCTCGCAAATTAATTATCTATGGCCCCCTGGATGATATTTATTTAATATTAGAACCGGCCCGCAGGCCACAGCCCCCCACTGGTGTTTTGAACGCACCAACACTACATTCCCCACAATGCAACGGTAGTAGGGATGGGGCCGATCCGGAGTCGTGTCTCATGAACCCAGAGTAATAAGACCCGCCTCACGTCACATTCAGGAAATCCATTCCATAGTTTGCAGCCAGCTACAGCGTGCGGACTGAGTGAGTAGCACTTTAGCTAACAGCTAGCCAACTTTTCATCGTAACATGTCCGCTGTGTGGAAGTATTTTACACTAAACACCACAAGACAGCAACGTGCAATGTCTGCAGAGCCATAGCGCCACATTAAACTGCAGTCAAGTTAGTTTTATGTTGGACATTCGAGCTCCGGGGCTTCAGCGGGACGCCACTCTCGCTGAACCGAAACAGGGAGACCGACCGCGTCCAGTCCGAACCGCTGTCTGACCGTCTCGTAGGAGGGACAGGCTGAGACCACCTGACCGAAATCAGAGCGCCCGCCCCGGATTGAACAAGAAGAACACACAGCTGAAACCACAGAGCTCAAATGTTCACAGAGAAGTTGCTAAACTTCATCATAATTAATGAGCAACAGCTATCAGCTGTAGAAAATGAAGGATTTCGCAGCTTGATACACTTGCAGCCAAGAGTAAACTATCATAAAAAGGAATATTAATTAAAAATCATGAGAACTGTATCAAAAAAAACTACGAAACAAACGGCTACATTATAAAAAAATGTATAATGCTAAAAGCAGGAGCATGTCTGTGTTGATTTATGACAAGAACTTAGCAGATGTAAAGTTATTTAATATTTTATTTAATTCATTTATTCATTCATTTAAAAGAGACAAAATAAAACAAATTAACAAAAAAGAAAACCTTGAATGAAAAGAGTGCAGAAAGAAGAAAAAAAATCTTATATCACCCCCTTATAATAAACATTGAACCCTTGGCTTGTAGCAAATTTGTTTTTTTGGCCCTCGGTGTATTTGACTTTGACACTCCTGCTAGATAATGCAATTATAGAGTATTATTCTTTCATTTTGACCAGCAGATGTAGCCACTGGACTTAACACCCACCAAGTCATTTTGATACTTCAGTTTCTGGGTTAAAGCTGGTTGGTTTGATCACACTGGGGTCAACAAGTTTAAAGTGCGACTAAACCCAAAATTAACTTTTTTTAGCTGATTAACTCCCTAGAATGTGTTTAAAATGTTATCTAGCACTATGGCTGTGTTTATTCTCACATAATTGTGCATATCTGTGTAAATTGGCAATATTTGGCAATATTTGGTCTAAAAATGTGTTTACGGTAGTTCTATGGGTTGAACTGGTGGATTACACCTTAATTTTCTTATTTGTGCAAACGCTCATGTGTGACATGTCTGCTCATGTGTGATGTCACACAGGTGGTTCAAGCAGAGCCAATCCCCTGCAGAGATGAGAAGTGCATACCTTATATGGAAGTGCTGCATTTCACTCCTGACAAGCGGTTTTATTTTTCTTTTCATTTTCATTGTTTTAGGCCTTTGGTTTTGGATGGAATGGGTGGAATAGATAAATACATCTACATGTTTATTCTTTGTTGTTGCTTGGTGTATGTTGTTGGCTAGAGGTTTAATTTGTTTTAGGTTGTTGCAGGTGGAGGCGTGAACAAAAGCACAACTCTACCTCCACCCCTCCTTGTCTCTCGACACGCCCATTTTCAGGGAGAATTTGGAAAGAGGAGTTACCGTCTCAACCTGGGTTTAGTCTCACTTTAACTGAGTGGATGAAGATGAACGGCTTGGCACCATATTGTTAGTGGTGTGGTTTAGTCAGTGGTGTGGTTTAGTTAGTGGTGTGGTTTAGTTAGCGGTGTGGTCTTGTTAGCAGCATCCCTGTGTCTCCTTGTGATGGACTTGCTGTCCAGGGTGTACCCCACCTCTCGCACAGTGACAGCTGGGTACTGGCACCAGTGAACCCCACAACCCAGAAAGGAAGAAGTAAGATAATGGATGGATGGACTTTTTAAGTTGTCTCTGGAAAGGCCAACAACTACTTTGTGTTTGGGTCAAATACGTTTGTAAATGTTTCCACCAAATGGATTATCAGTTATGATCGCTGGCATATATGTATTATACACATTCTGAGAGACATTGCTCAACAACAGTTGGCTGCCCTGAGTCAAGATGTTGAGGGAAAACAGAGCATGTGAGATACCAGTAAATAAAAGAAAATCTTTTTCTGTGAATTTCCAGTTGCTGGAGTTTCATTTCTGGTGAGTTACAGAAATGGTTGGACACAGCTCAGTGACTCCACAGCCCAAAAGTTGTGGAGGTGTGTGGTTTCAGTTGCTGCTCAGGCGTCGGCTCCCTCTGTGGAAAAGAGCGGACAACTTCCTGGAAGAACCCTCCGGTAATTGCTGTTTTTCTTCAGTGATGGAGAAGATGTGGAGCAGCAAGAATGAGTAAAAGAACAAATCACAGTTTCTTATGATGATTTCATGTTCTGCTGAAGCAATGTTCTGATTTTAATTCAACACTTCATCACAAAATATTTGTTTGTGTAGATTGAGTTAACTAGTAAGGTTAATCTTGGGTTACCATGTCAAAATAATGTGTTAAACTTTATTAATGTTTATTTAATTTAGGCTTTTGTACCAAAGTAGTCAAGCTCTACATCCATGACATGGTAATTCTACTTCTTGTTTCCCTTTTTGCCTTAATTTTTTTCCCTCCAAACTGTCATCATAATTTTAATTTTGAGTATTATTCAAAGAAAAACAAATAAACAAGCTGATTTATTGCAACTTGCAATAGTTTATATTCTCATTTCTTGTGTGGAACAAAAAACAGTAAACACATGAAGCAATAGACAAACACTGTAACTCATGTGTTCAACATGTAAAATATTTCTAATGCTAACAATTATGAGCTTATAGCTTTAGTCTTTTAGTGTAGCAAAACTGAAACATGAATTAAAAGGTTTTCTTGGACGCCTGAATGTCTTTCCCCATTTTTGTTTCCATGTTTCTTCCCTGTGATAACTAGATGGCAGCACTGCTCTTATCAATGCTACCAGTGGCTCAGCATAGAAATGATAGACTTTGGTTGCAATATGAGTTGCTTATGTTTAAGCATGAAATAAAAGTGAAAAAAAAAAATCATCCCATAATGCTGCAAATTGATTTGAGTCAATATGAAGTGCTGACCTTGTACATAAATCAATAAATTATCCTCCCATTTAAAAAAAATACAGAACAAGTGTCCTTAAA
This sequence comes from Garcialebias charrua, assembly GCA_038048925.1. Lineage (NCBI taxonomy): Eukaryota > Metazoa > Chordata > Actinopteri > Cyprinodontiformes > Rivulidae > Garcialebias > Garcialebias charrua. Next base: position 11,644 of record JBBPBX010024611.1, read on the forward strand.
AGAAACCGATCTCTGATGATCCATCCATCCATCCATCCATCTTCTTCCGCTTATCCGGGGTCGGGTCGCGGGGGTAGCAGCCTAAGTAGGGAGGCCCAGACTTCCCTCTCCCCAGCCACTTGGAGCAGCTCCTCCGGGGGAATCCCAAGGCGTTCCCAGGCCAGCCGAGAAACATAGTCCCTCCAGCGCGTCCTGGGTCTTCCTCTGGGTCTCCTCCCGGTGGGACATGCCCGGAACACCTCACCAGGGAGGCGTCCAGGAGGCATCCTAACCAGATGCCCGAGCCACCTCAACTGGCTCCTCTCGATGTGGAGAAGCAGCGGCTCTACTCCGAGTCCCTCCCGGATGACTGAGCTTCTCACCCTATCTCTAAGGGAGAGTCCAGCCACCCTGCGGAGAAAACTCATTTCAGCCGCTTGTATCCGAGATCTTGTTCTTTCGGTCATAACCCAAAGCTCATGACCATAGATGAGGGTGGGAACGTAGATCGATCGGTAAATTGAGAGCTTTGCCTTTTGACTCAGCTCTCTCTTCACCACGACAGACCGGTACAGCGCCCGCTTCACTGCGGACGCTGCACCTATCCGCCTATCGATCTCACGCTCCAGTTTTCCCTCATTCGTGAACAAGATCCCGAGATACTTAAACTCCTCCACTTGGGGCAGGACCTCCTCCCCGACCCGGAGAGGGCATGCTACCCTTTTCCGGCTCAAGACCATGGCCTCGGATTTGGAGGAACTGATCCTCATCCCGGCCGCATCACACTCGGCTGCAAACCGCTCCAGTGAAAGTTGTAAATCACGAACTGATGAAGCCAGTAGGACCACATCATCTGCAAAAAACAGAGAAGCGATTCTAAGGTCACCAAAACGGATCCTCTCAACACCTTGGCTGCGCCTAGAAATTCTGTCCATAAAAGTTATGAACAGAATCGGTGACAAAGGGCAACCTTGGCGGAGTCCAACTCTCACCGGAAACGAGCCTGACTTACTGCCGGCAATGCGGACCAAGCTCTGACACCGGTCGTACAGGGACCTAACAGCCCTTATCAAAGGGCCTGGTACCCCATACTCCCGGAGTACCCCCCACAGAACCCCCCGAGGGACGCGGTCGAATGCCTTCTCCAAGTCCACAAAACACATGTAAACTGGTTGGGCAAACTCCCACGCACCCTCCAGGACCCTGCTGAGGGTGTAGAGCTGGTCCAGTGTTCCACGACCAGGACGAAAACCACACTGCTCCTCCTGAATCCGAGGTTCGACTATCCGACGGACCCTCCTCTCCAGAACCCCTGAATAGACCTTACCAGGGAGGCTTAAGAGTGTGATCCCCCTATAGTTGGAACACACCCTACGGTCCCCCTTTTTAAATAGGGGAACCACCACCCCAGTCTGCCAATCCAAGGGAACTGCCCCCGATGTCCACGCGATATTGCAGAGTCGCGTAAGCCAACACAACCCTACAACATCCAGAGCCCTAAGGAACTCCGGGCGAATCTCATCCACCCCCGGAGCCTTGCCACCGCGGAGCTTTTTAACCACCTCGGCGACCTCAGCACCAGAGATCGGAGAACCCGACCCAAAGTCCCCAGGCTCTGCTTCCTCAGTGGAAGACGTGCCAGTAGGATTGAGGAGGTCTTCGAAGTATTCCGCCCACCGACTCACAACATCCCGAGTTGAGGTCAGCAGCACGCCACCTCCACCATAAATGGTGTTGGTCTCGTACCTCTTTCCCCCCCTGAGACGCCGGATGGTGGACCAGAATCGCCTCGAAGCCGTACGGAAGTCATTCTCCATGGCCTCTCCGAACTCCTCCCACGCCCGAGTTTTTGCCTCAGCAACCACCCGAGCCGCATGCCGCTTGGACTGCCGGTACCTATCAGCTGCTTCCGGGGTCCCACAAGCCAAAAAGGCCCAATAGGACTCCTTCTTCAGCCTGACAGCATCCCTCACTGCCGGTGTCCACCACCGGGTTCGAGGGTTGCCACCTCGACAGGCACCAACAACCTTGCGGCCACAGCTCCGATAAGCTGCCTCGACAATAGAGGCGCGGAACACGGCCCACTCGGACTCCATGTCCCCCGCCTCCCTCGGAACGTGTTCAAAGCTCTCCCGGAGGTGGGAGTTAAAGCTCCGTCTTACGGGAGACTCTGCCAGACGTTCCCAGCAGACCCTCACGATACGTTTGGGTCTGCCAGGTCTGACCGGCATCCTCCCCCACCATCGGAGCCAACTCACCACCAGGTAGTGGTCAGTAGACAGCTCCGCCCCTCTCCTCACCCGAGTGTCCAAGACATGCGGCCGCAGATCAGATGAGACGACAACAAAGTCGATCATCGAACTGCGACCTAGGGTGTCCTGGTGCCAAGAGCACATATGGACACCCTTATGCTTAAACATGGTGTTCGTTATGGACAATCCATGACGAGCACAGAAGTCCAATAACAGAACACCACTCTGGTTCAGATCAGGGGGGCCGTTCCTCCCAACCACACCCCTCCAGGTCTCACTGTCATTGCCCACGTGAGCGTTGAAGTCCCCCAGTAGAACAAGGGAGTCCCCAGGAGGCGCACTCTCCAATACCCCCTCCAAGGACTCCAAAAAGGGTGGGTAGTCTGAGCTGCCGTTTGGTGCATAGGCACAAACAACAGTCAGAGCCCGTCCCCCCACACGTAGGCGAAGGGAGGCTACCCTCTCGTTCACCGGGGTGAACCCCAACGTACAGGCACCAAGATGGGGGGCAACCAGTATGCCCACTCCTGCTCGGCGCCTCTCACCAGGGGCAACTCCAGAGTGGAAGAGTGTCCAACCCCTCTCAAGGAAACTGGTTCCAGAGCCAGAGCCATGCGTTGAGGTGAGTCCGACTATTTCTAGTCGGAACCTCTCAACCTCACACACATCATCTCTGATGATGAAAAATAAAAACATTTCTACTTTTTTTGTATTAAAATGGTCCTACCTTCAAACAAATCGTCCTTTGTTTCACTTTGTTTTCATCTTCCCACTTTTATTTTAGACATGTTTGCAATTAAACTTGATGTTTAAATCCCAACCTGTGATGTTTAAATCCCAACCTGAACAACAACAGACAATGAAAGAAACCAGTTGTAAATATATTTGCTCAGAGTTTTGTACATGTGTGCGCTCAGTTACAGATCAAGCGGTGAGCTGAGGTCAGCCCTTATGAGGCACGAGCGTGGATTAATGTGCCCAGCATGATTATTTCATTACCGTCCTGGACCTTTTCAGATGAACCATTTTTTTTTTCAGCTCGTCATCCTTTAGCATCTTCAGTTCGGTCAGAGCTCCATTTAAAAGGCCAGAACTCTGGTTATGGAAGACTGAGCAGAGCCAGCTTTTAAAGGGTTAAACAGATTTATTTTAAAGAAATTGTTACAGAATATATGCTTGGATTAAACCAAAAACAATCCACTCGCAATATAGAGTAAACGTATTTATGATGCTTTATAATCTCATTTTTTAAATTATATTTGTATGATTAAGTATATCAAAGTTCATGCTCAATAATCCAGGTTAAAAAAAAAAATCCAACAATGGTCATCTGGACGGTTTCTTGTATTTTATTATTTTTATTTTAGATGTTTCATCCTTCCATTGTTTCATTTATTAATGCAATTTTCTTTCATTTATTCTTCTCAATTTATATGTTTTCTTTTATGATTGTCTACTATTGTTTTTGTTGTCTACTGTTTTTCATTGTTCTTTGTTAAAATCAGGTCTCTCTTGTAAATGAGTCCCCGAGGCTCAACGGGACTAACCTGTATAAATAAAGGTTGAATTCATCCTAAGGACTTCATCAATCTGAGGAGCCACAAGCAAACTCAGTCTCACAAGCAGCACATTTCCATAGTGGGGGTGTGGGGTGACTGTTTGATGTTGATAAAATGGTTTCTGGGGCCCACCCTCTCCCCCGTCAACTCCTCTGAGGCTACCATAACCAAAGTGGATTGATGAAGTCCTTTGGATGAAGGACGAATCATCTTGGCAACAAAAAAGAAACCATCCAAATGACCTGACTGAACATTGTTGTTTTTATTACTTTGATTATTGAGCATGAACTTTGATGTTTTGAACCACTTTGGCTATGGTTGCTTCAGAGGAGTTGATAAGGGAGAGGGTGGGCCCCATAAACCATCTTATCACCATCAAACTGTTTTTTTTTTTTCTTCCACTATGGGCGTGTGTTGCTTGTGGGATTGACTTTGTTTGTGACTCCTCGAATTGATGTTAACTGGACACAATTTTGTTCCACCACATGTGGTACATGTGGTGCGAATGACAAATAAATAAATAAAAAACTCTGACTCTGATGAAGTCCTTTGGTTGAAGGACAAAACGTCTCAACAAAATGCAAAAAAAAAAGCATCCAGATGACCTGACTGGACATTATTGGCTGTGAAGGATTTAATAAAATAAATAGAATGGCAGTACTGCAATGTTTTTGTCCTACACTGTGTTTTTGGATTCAAAAACGTCCTTTCTTTGCTCTCCTGCGCTCCGGTTGGACCCTCCAGCTGCCCCCTCTAAAACCAGCAGAGGAAAACGAACTATAAGACAAGCAGTTAAAGTAAAATGTAAAATGGCTTGCTTGGCTGGGATTCTCCTTCCTCAGCAGCTTGGTGTTCACTGACCCCGTTAATCCAGGTGGTCATTCATACACAGTGCAGAACGAGCCTCCCACACGCCGCCAACAGCAGACCCCACTGCGTTTTCACAGCGTCAGCCCAGTCCGGCTGCGGCCTTCTCCCTCAGTGGGGCAGGTCCTCGTCCTATAATAGCATTATTGGGACTGCCAGTGAGCTCGAGGAGCCGCCGTGTTACGAGCCTTGGTAAATGTCAGGCTTTTAAAGACTCAGTTGTATGACTGTGTTTGTTTTAAAAGCTGTCATTTATATTTAGAGGGGCCCAAACGTGTCTGAGGGGGTGTAAAAATAAAAAAAAGCTGCTCATGCAGCAAGAAAAAGTGGTGGAACTCAACTTGAGCGTACTGCTGTCATTGCAGTATTGACAAAGACACCTCAACTCTTGAGTAAAGGAGATTGTAAATACGTAAGCAGCAAAGTAAGCTAAATTTTTCATTGATTAAATTGCAGTAGTGGAGCGGTGTCTACGCTTTAAGGGACAGGAGTTCTCACATTAATGTCATCATGGGTTCACTGGCTCTGACATCAGGTCTAATATGTGGCCACAGCTGCAACCAATCAGTGTGTTGTTCATTTAAGAAAATAGTCATGTGATTTGGGTTGGTAGGTTTATGTCTCTTCCTGTGAGAAGGCGTTTGTTTTTGTGTGCCGTGAACTGCCTTCTCAGATGAGCTTGCATAGCTCCATGCCTCTTGTGTTTTGTGTGTGTGTGTGTGTGTTTTTGTTTATGCCTGTGCATGCATGCGCATACATACATGGTAATTTATGTGCAAACACGTGTTTTATCATCGCCACATGTAGGTTCGTTCAATCAGAGGTTTACACAAGAGAACCAGGCACACGTCACACTCCTCAGTCCTCTTCTCTGAATTGTAACTGCGCTCTTGAGCATGGAAACTGTAAAAGTTAACCATTTATGTCATAAATACTGAGGTGGAAATCTTTAAATATGCTGTTCAGACAAAAACAAACTGTTCTTTTAGTGCTCCAACTTCTAGTTGAATTGTTGGTTCAGTAGCCAGAGTGTGAGAAAGGTGCAGAACTTTCGAGCTCATTACTGTTCTGTAAACTTGTCTTTATCTGTTTTTAAGACAATTTTAAATGTGGTTTAAAAAAAAAAAAAAACATTATTACTGTATTATTATTAGCCCTTTAGTTCCCATTGAGCCTCAAAGACTCATTTACAAGAGAGACCTGTTACATACAACAGGCAGATGAGAAAAGCGAACACGAGGGTGGGGGAAGCCAAAAAATCATGTCTCACACCATGTCCTGGCTGGGAAACAGTGTAAAACATGCAAAAAAGATCTTGCAACATAAACAGCGACATACAATGACATCATGATACATGATGCATAGAGGTTGACAAAGGTGGCGAGTTGTCCATAGACACTCCAGAAAGTTCCAAAGTTCTGATAAGATGGTACAGTGTCTATCAGCATGATGGTTCTGATAAACATGACATTATCATGACCACATAACATTGCAATCAGTTCAACTCAACTCAACTCAACTTTATTTTGGTAAATTAAAAACATTACACAAGAAAAGGGAAAACAATATAAAATGGTAAATCAACCATTTACCTAAAAAGGAATAAGCTGAAGCCAAGGCTTGTACTTGCCTACCCTATTCATAGACTCAGCAGTAATGACGGGTATCTACTGTCCACATACACACATAGGTACCGTATTTTCCGGACTATAGGTTGCATCTTTTTGCCTAATTTGCATGTCCTGCAACCTATAGAGAGGTGAGACCTATTTATTAGGCATGTAACGGTACTACATGTAGTGGGTGTACCGAACCGTTTCGGTACAGCACGTTCGGTTCGGTCCACCTGCATACCGTTTCGGTTATTTTTTCACTCATTGAACGTTAATATATGCGCCGCGGAACAAAATTTCCTGGGCGCGTTTCAGCACGGAGCTATTATCGCGAAGCACGCGCAGCTCGCGCAGCCTTTAGCCGTTAGCTTCTCACTACGGTCTCCTGTTTGGGGAATGTTTCTTGTTAAAAGACGAGCCGGCTCAGATATGACCGTTTTTCATTTTGGCCAAAACTAGTGCAGTACCACTTTTGACCGCTTGGGGCGCAGGCACCAGAACCGTAGTGGCTGGATTCAAAAAGGCTGGCATCCTCCCACCGTCAGCTGGAGCTGCTGAGAACTCATGCCGGCTACCCATCAAACGTGTTTCGGGCAGCGGAAGCGGCCAGTTTACATTGAAAGTCTATGTGGAGGAGCGGCGAGGAGCGGCGAAGCGTGACGCGACGCGTTTTGAGCAGTTCGAGCAATGCGGCAGTTCTTTTCCGCGCACGCGACGCGTCCAAAAGCAGCCGCTGCCGGAGCAGTGGCGGCTGGTGATTTTTTTTTATGGGGGGGCGCCATAAATTTTTTTAAAGCATGTGTAGAAGTATGCATAATTATGTTTGTATACTGTAAAGTAAGTTTGTTCATGTTTTTATTTGTATATATCAGGTGTATCCATTTGTATAACACTATTATTAATAAAACATGGTTCATCTTCACCTTGTTTGAGGCATCAGTGTGAAAAGAGAATGGGAGTGTTCTGCTTCCACTTTTCAATTTTTGGACAACTTCTATCATATTCTGTTATAATTATTTTAGTAATACAAGTTCATAATGTAAATAGAATTGTGAGGGTCCAGACTTAAATAAGGACAAAGGTGTTCAAAAATCCACCAAATAATTCAATTTAATAGTTCCAAAAATAAACTAACAAAGAATTAAATTTCAATGAAAAATAAATCAAAAGATAATAACAAATTTGGGCCCAACTTAAACAGGTCAACTGAAGTCTAACAAGGAGGAATGATTCCAGATTAGATTTTAAATAACTGATTTATGGGGAAGAAAAATGATCTATTTTACTGTGATCCACCTGATGAGCTCCACCTATACTTAAGGCTGCAGTCAAGTACTCTTCGCTGGAGCATTGATGCCTACTCATGGTATTTATGCTTCTAGCCAGTTTGTGAGTACAGTACTTTGAGAGACACTTACCTTGTTTTTTGTTGTGTTTCCAGTCCTCGTTTCCATCTTGGTCCTGGGACCAGTTCTCACCCACAATGGATTCCACCGTGGAGAATCAGCCAGAAGATATGCACCACCCATGGCCTTATTAAAAAAAATATTGAAAGATTATTGAAAGACTATTCAGTACAGCAGGACAGATTCTCTCTCCCAAAAGAGACAGACTGGACAAAAAAAATTATTCTGAACTTGAACAATAAATTCTTGCTGCAATATTAAAATGTGTCAGTTCATGGGACGTTAGGAGACAAGAGATGTTTCCAAATGACTCAACACTTGGGTCCAAGTTTTGCAAATGGTGTCAGGAAGTTAAAATATTGTTCACTATTGACCCATTACAAGGTTGACTAGACAGTATTTTAATCAGAGTTGATGACAAACTGGAGTTGAAGTGATCAATGTCTATTCCTTTGTTAGGTCTAATGCTCCTTTTTTCATCAGACAACTTTTACTTCAATGTTTTTACTGGTTTTATTTTGTGTTAAATAAAAAAATTCAGAGGTATAATCATTCCTCTTTCTTATTTTATTTAATGACATTTAACCTGCAGGTCATCCCTGAAATTCTGACGCACACAGAATCACAAGCCCAAGTGTGAACGGTGTCACACAATAAAAACATGCACTATCTGCAGCATTGTTCTTTAAACTGGAACAACACTTTTAAAGTATTACAGAAAATATACATACAGTACGCACACTTAATGATACTGTAGGCCATTGCGTTAGGTAATACATTCAGCAAGTACTTTTACTTTAATACTTTAAGTATTTTTAAAAGCAAATACTTATTTACTTTTACTTAAGTAAAAACATTAATGTGGTACTTCTACTTACACTAGAGTACATTTTTGTCTGTTTATTTGTACTTTTACTTAAGTACAGTGTTTGAGTACTTTCTCCTCCACCACTGCTTTTAACTAGCATTTTGATACTTTCAGCAAAAAAATTGCTACTTTTAGTGTTTTGCTACTCATCAATATTTTCCTCTTTTTGCTGAAGCTTAGCAGTTTAAGTACTGTATCTGTCTTTTAGCTACTGTCAGGAGATGTGGCAGAGTGAAGAAATATGTTTATAAAAAATGTTACATACTGAACCTTTAACACAGACACTGAGGAGTAAAACAGTTCATGACATGAGCTGAAGATGGACAGACAGGAGTCGTCTTCAGACATTCGGGTTTATAATAACTAGCAACTTTTATAATGTTGTACAATACACCACAGATAAGCACAGCTAGTAGCTAGCTACTGTTGACTGACCGCAACACAACACACCACGTCACGCACACAGAGAGATCAGCTCAAACTTTGCTCATGTAGCGATTCATTAAACTCACTTAATATTACTTGCTTACCTGTGTAGAAAGGCACCATTAATAATTACTGCTGTTCAACGTCGCTAGTTGCGTGTGTCAGCTCTGACTGTGTACAGAGATGGTCCCCCGCTCCCCCCTCCTCCTCGGCTAACCGGAAACACACGAACCGCAGCGATCACGAGACGAGTCCAAGCCTCCGGGCGACGGAAAATGCGACCTGTACAGTCCAATAGTTTTGGACAGATGGGACATAAACTGCGCATGCGCTTAGCACTAGTTTATAATTAGATTCAATGGAAAAGCCGTTAGCGTGTGGTTAGCGGCGCCCAGCGGGGGAACCGGAAGTACGTCACAATCAGAAAACGTTTTTTGAAACAAACATCATTACTCATAAATTATTTATCCTACACAACTAAAAACATATATGCATACATTTCGAAATATTTTTATTTTATTATTTCATTTTTATTAAAAAAAAATAAATCTTCAAATGGTGAAGAGCTGCAGGTTCCAGAGGGGCGGCGCCCCTAGCGCCCTCTAGTGGCGGCCGCCGCTGTGCCTGAGTTCAAATATTTGAACTTTGGCTGCTCGCCGCGTCGCAGCAACCAATCGGGAGAGACTCTGCTATGTGATGACGCAACGACGACGGGACTTTTTAAAAACTTTTCAAACTAAGCCCAACGAGCCTCCATGAAGAAACCAGCCTCCGGTAAGAAACTTGGCATTTTTACAGTTGCCGCTGTCCGCTCGAGTGTACGATCACCCCAAACATAAAAAAAATAATAATAATTTAATCTCAACAAAGGCTTTCGGAGCTGCAGTTCGACTCGTAGAAAACCCACTCAAGTAGTAACGAGGCTCACGAACAGCTGATTTTATCTGCCCGGTGTACAAAAAACAAAACAAACCCGTCCGGAAAAGGACCAAGACGCTCCTCCCAATGCGCGTCTTCGGTGTGAACAGACATCTGTTGACAAGCGGCCAACAGGGTGCGTTGGGAGCGTTTTTGATGCTCAAGACGCGTTCGGTGGGAACCCGGCATCAGACAGTGGTGAGGAGGAGGAGATGGAGGGACAGGGACCTTTGACGATAGGAATCCTTCCTCGTTCTCTGGCTGAACTTTTTGCAAGCGACACAGAGGACGAGGAATTCGAAGGGTTTGAATAAACAATTTGTTTGAATAAAAACCGTAAAATAAATATCTGTTTCTGTCATCTTTATGGGCGTGTGAGCGTGTAGTAATTTTAAAGCCGCTTTATTTATGTCGTAACTGTCAAAGTGCATTTATTAACAAAAGTTAAACTGAGACACACTCTTACAATAACGTCAGCTAACAAATATATTTTTTAGGCGTTTCTGTTGTTAAATTTTAATGAAATGCAGGGTTTCCGCCTGCTGCGTGCACACGTATCATCAGATATGTAGCAAAACAAATTTTTTAATCCAGCTCGTTTCACAATCACGTTCATTTATTAAGGAAAAGTTCAGCTCAGACACATATTTGCTATAATTTTTTAGCAAACAAATAATTATTTTTAAGTGTTAATCTTCTTAAAGCCTTGCTGTGCGCTCCTGTGGCAGACATTTGCAGCAGAGCTAAACACTCGGACCACATTTCCGGGTTGTCTCAGCTGTGATGCGTCACGTCAGCGTTGGGTGACGTGATGCGTCACGTCAGCGGTGGGTGACGCATTATATCGGCGGTGACGTAGGTGCGACTTATATAAAGTTGCGACCTGTTTATGGATTTTTCCAATTTATTGACAATAATTGGACAAAGCGACTTATATAAAGGTGCGACCTATAGTCCAGAAAATACTGTACACATACAGACATTTAAATATGCATGTATATAATATAAAAAAACATACTCACATTACATACATACATGGTTACACAATACATATATACATCTACATAACAGTATAAGCTTTTGTAATTTTACATTTTAAGGCTCTTTTAAAGTTCACCAAAAAAGCACATAATTTCAGATAATCTAATTCATTCCACAGTTTCCCACCAATAACTGAAATACATCTAGATTTTACTTTACTTTTCTCTTTAGCTTGTTCAAATACTAACACACCTTGTAAATTATATTTACTCTCTTTTAACTTAAATAATTTCTGAATCCTAGTAGGAAGACTTTTATTCAGCGCTTTATACATTATTTCCAGTATTTTATATACCATACCATACCAATTCATTTATAGAGCACTTTAAACAACGACAAGGCCAAACAAAGTGCTGTAAAATAGAAACAAACAAACTATATAAACAAAATAATTAAATTTTAAAGTATTACTTTGAATAAAAAATGTATTAGTTGGTTCACAATATCCCACTTTATTAATAAGCCTAATTGCTTCTTTTTTGTGTGCAACTTTATTAATACGTCAGTTTTATTTGCATTTCCCCATATTTCTGAGCAAAATTAAAATTAGGGCATAACCAAAGAAGAGTATATAATATGCAAGCCTTTTATATTTATTAAATATTTTATTTTATACAATATTCCAATCGTTTTTGCAATTTTTCTAATAGATTCAATATGAGGCTTCCAACTAGTTTGTTGTCCAGAATGATGCCTAAAAAAATTGTCTCATAAACTCTGTCAATTTCAACTCCATTTATACGCAACTTTACATTTACCGTATTTTCCGTTTGTATAGGTCACACCTGTGTATAAGTCGCAGTGTCCAATTATTGACAAAAAATTGGAAAAATCCTGAAATAGGTCGCACCGGTGTATAGGTCGCACCTACGTCACAGCCGACGTAACGCGTCATCCACCGCTGACGTGACGCGTCACCGCTGAGACAACCCGGCAATTATGGACCGACCATAACTGAGGCAAAAATTGGTCTAAAAATATGGAAAAAAATTCCATGAATAGGTCGCATTGGTGTATAGGTCGCAGGCCTTGAAAAAAAAAACATAAAAAGGTGCGACCTATACACCGGAAAATACGGTAGTTAAAAGGCAGTCTTTCAAGGCAACAGTTGCAATCAACTGGACACCTATGGGAGGAGAGAGCAAGAAAAGACAGAGGAGACTCATGTTTTAAACTCAGCTCTGCATCCAGTCTGTTTCTGTAAGGGCTTTGCCTTCATCTCCAACTTCAGCAGTAAAATGCCATTTGTCCCAGTACACACACACACACACACACACACACACACATTCCCCTCAAACAGACTTTTGTAGCCCGTCTGAACAAATTGAGCACATTTCTTCACTCGAGAATTTTTCATTGAGCAATCGGGTCTTTCCCTGCATCTCCTGTTGTTTCTCATTGAGAGGCTTCCTCCCCTCTTTCTCAGTCAGTGAGTAGATTGTTTACAGCCCAAAGTGTCTGGCATCCTCTCACTTGGCATTGGGAGACACTGACTTGGCTGGTGCTTGATAGCCCAACATCATTCACAGTCCCAGTGCCTGCTTCAGTGTAATTCATGGGCGTTTGGGAGACATCCTTACTGAAATAGAGAGCATTTTAGTTGATTATTCCGTCTGTTTTTGATGACTCGCTGGCTGGCTTCTGAGGGCTGGTGGACAATTTAGCCATCATTCTGAGATGGGTTAGTGGGGCCTGGGCTGTACGTTTGTCCTGGGGTTCAAACTACTGTAGTTGATTGGCCCAGATTTTCAGTTGTTACAGCAACGATTACTGCAAAATACATTTTTGTGGCACATTTCAATTGTGACTTTGTGGGACTGTTTGTCACAGTACGTGTATACCTGTTGAAAGTGCTGCAGGTTTAATGAATGTCGGGCAGTCGGTCCAGCATAAACTCAAATAAAATGATCAAACTGATCTGAATTTTAGAAAAGCAGCTACAGTGAAATGTGGTACATCTACACAAACCTACAGAAAAAAATCAACTATCAAAAATCTATGTGTTGGGTCATTCCACCGAATGGGTGCCTTTTACTTGTAGTAAGTCTCCAAAGTTGAATATATTTTTTACATGCTTTTTTAAACTGGATATAGTAATATACACATGTAACTATTCAAAATGGCCATTGGTCCATCTTAGGTGATTTTATTTAATTTTTTATTAAGCTTTAAAGTCGAAGATGGTTGCATTTTTTTCAGTCCTGTTACCAAAACTAATTTGACATCCAAAAAGCATATTTTAAAATATAACAACTAATTTTATTGTATATTCCTAATAAGGTCTTTATTTTTGATGGAATGGTTTAATAGATACTTAAATAGTTTCTTTTTTTTAATCAAAATGTCCCTTCATACAAACAGAAATTGTGTTTCTCTAAAATTTCAAAAGGCTTATTTAAAAATTTACAGAGACCAAAAGCAAAAGTTTATTACATTTATGATCATGTAATGTATTAAACAGTTAGGTAAAAGACAGACCAAACAAAACTGGGGAAAATAGTTTAATTTTTTATTTTTTTTTCCAAAATACCATGACATAACAAGACTGAACAACAGGTTCACACCGATAACTAGGCTTAGTGTTAGGCCTGTTGCCTCACAGTAAGAAGGTCCTGGGTTCATTCCCCAGTTTGGACAACAGGTAACAGGACTGAACAACAGGTAACAGGACTGAACAACAGGTAACAGGACTGAACAACAGGTAACAGGACTGAACAACAGGTAACAGGACTGAACAAAGGCAAAAAGGGACTGAGTGGGTGAGTCCCAGTTTCTGCTACAGAGTGAGGACCATCGTGAGTGAGTGTTGTGTATGTGATAACAAATTTATGTGGCCTTATGTGGCCTGTTACTCTCAGTCCTGTTACTGATGTACTCAGTCCTGTTACTCTTGTAAAAGTAACAGGACTGAGTTTTTAGCATAAAGTTAGCAAATACATGAAATATAGCCACATGGCATCCTTGCTAATAGCATGAAGCAACTGAGCACATTCTATTGATTTACAAAAATTTAGTTTGTTTTTAATTAACAAATGAAAACTAAGAGATAATTTAGGTAACAGGAGAGTGTGTTGAGATTGACCCTTTCAGCCATAGTTGAAACATTATCCAATTTACAGAAAAATAAATGAAAGAACTTACTTTTGGTCTTCCCATGACTTTTAGAAGGTCAAACTGATGAAACTTCTTGATGACCATGTGACTTCTGGAATGTTCCAAATCTTTCAAATGGGCTAATGTGTTATGGTAACAGGACTGAGTGAAAACCAAGGGACACAACTAAAATATGTATTTTAACAAAAATAAAATATATTTATTTTGAAAAAAATATATGTAAACCATAAATGGGATTAGCAGTCACACAACCCCCCCCAAAAAAATAACAGTTCTTTAGGATTTTATTTATTATGTTTTATTGTAAAGTGTAAGGTTACAGAGTGAGGACAGGTGACAAAAGCTGTTTCTTCAGTATTCTTGGTAGTTTTTAATAATCATCTTTATCATATATCTTAACTTTTGCAATTGGATCACATGCAGGACATTTTATTTCATAAGAAAACATGTTTCACAGCTAATTTTTATATGAATTTATACAGTAAATATAATTTCAGGGGGACGTAAAAGGCACCCATTCGGTGGAATGACCCTGTTAATCAATCTGTGAAACTTTTCCCGTGATGAATTAGTGCAACATTTTGTACATGCATCAGTGATGCCTCAACACATGGTGACCCCCTGGCTTTCTTCTAACTCCACCACATATATTTACTCATTCCTGAAATGTTAGATTGATACACTGATCAATTCATTTGCAGTTGTTTTACTGATCTCTTAGCTTCAACCATTACATCATTGTTAGGATGTATTTTACTTTGTTCAGGTGCTTCTTTCTTTGCATGACACTTGCAGAAGAGTAAATGAAGTCCAGTCCCAGTTTGTTTTGTGTTGAACTTTGTGTGGATTGATACCATCCTCCCTCTCTTGTTGATGTTGTTGTCATTTTGGTTGTGCTTTTGTTTCAACATCACTTTTGGGCAGCACATTTTAGTGTCAGGCCTGTTGTTGCCTCACAGTAAGAAGGTCCTGGGTTCATTCCCCAGTTTGGACTAGGGGTCTTTCTGTGTGAAGTCTGCATGTTCTCTTTGTGCATGCATGGGTTTTCTCCAGGTATGTGTTCTCCCCACAGTCCAAAATCATGCATGTTTAGGCTGATTGGTGACTTTAAATTCAGAGACAGAGTCAGAGATTCTTCATTGTTATTCGCACCACATGTGTTACATGTGATGAAACGAGATTATGTACACAGGGTCCCAGTTACAAAAATGTAAAAGAAAAACATTAATACGATCTAAAATATGAACTAAGAAAAACACCAACTAAAAATACACTAAGCACTAATATCATAGAAAACATTACTCCAAACAGCAGCACGAACATGAGTTTGTATGAGCAGATGGGCACGAATGAACACAGCAGCATGAAACAGATTTTTTTTGTCAGCAGCAATATGAAACAGATCAGCAGCAACACAATGCGATATTTCACAGTGATTGTTCTGGTCAGATACCCATGAGTCCAACAGCCTCATGGTAGAAGCTGTTCCTCAGTCCAGTGGCTCCACACTCAATGCTCCCTAACGTCCCCCCTGAGGGGAGCGGGGCAAAAAGTGTGTGTGCTGGAGCACAGGATGCTCTCCACTGCACACCTGCAGAAGGAGGTGAGGACTGAGCCCCCCAGACCAGCCCACCCCAGCCACCCAAGGAAGCAGAGTCTCTGATGACCTTTCCTGATCAGGCCGGTGGCGTTGCCGTCCCAGCCGAGGCTATCGTCCATGTGCACACCCAAGCCGGAGACCACCTCCATTGCAGATCCTCCCATGCTCAGTGGGGCGCGGGCGTGCCTGTTCCTTCTGAAGTCCACAATCATCTCCTTTGTCTTCTTCACATTGATGTGAAAATTGACCCTAGGTGTGAGTGAGGTTGTTTGTCTCGTTTGTCAGGCGCGTTCAGGCCCTTGCAAAAGACATCTGTGATCTCAACGAGATTTGCCTGGTTAATAAATAATGAATAACTCATAAGACACTCCCAAAAACCTGTATTTATTTTGTCCACCATAGGCCGCAGTCTTAACATGTGGATGATGAATCTTTACGTTGCATTATTTTAAAGTTGCTAAAGCCAAAGTTTTGAACACTCCATTCATTTACCTGTTTCTTTCAAGAAGCCAGACTTCATTGTATTTTATTTCATGTGGTCTTATTTAACCATTTTTCGGGCTTTAAAAAATTTATTTTGCTGTCGTTGCCTACAGAAATTAAGAAAGTGGATAAGTAGAGGTCAAAATAAGCTAATATTTAAGTTTACTTCAAATTTTCACAAGGCCTTCCTTCCATTATTCATTTTGAGTTGCTAACATGAATATGAACTCTCGGTCTACCTTTGACAACTTATAAGTCACTGGACGTGTAATTCATCCCATGATCATTCATCTAAGCCTCCTTCCATTGTTTAGCGATCCAATGATGTCAAACCCACTTTGGAAAAGAGGATATTTGTGTCTTCAAGGTGCAAACAGAATTTGTGCCTTTTGAACCTTGAGATGGATGCTGCATTGTCTGAATAGTGCTAGCTTCTGCATAAGTGCACCAATTGCTCTCTGCTGAAGTGCTAAGCTTGCTGGGCGTGTTTGTGCTGGGTAAGCTGGTATTTCCTTGAGCATGCACCACCTGTCAGCAAGCTCGGCAACTGTACGCGGATGTGTTGTTTATGTGAGTGTTTGCATGTTTCTTGAGTGTGCACCGTGCAAGAGTTAAAAAGCTATAACTAGTGACAAAGTTAACCCTGTGGGTTGTTTGAAGTCTGCAGCAGCAATAAGCCCACTGTCTCATTCTAAAGAGCTTTTAGACGCTGTAATTATATTCCAAAAGCATTTGTCCCTGCATATACTTATGTTAGCACATAAGCGTTTATGCATCTTTCCCAGGGGGCAGCTACCTGATCCTATAACATTTTTTCACCACACTTCAATGGGTTAAAAGCTGTCTGGCTTTATAGTCATTAAGCTTTCTCTTAGCCACAGTAAATCAACGCTGTGCCGGCAACAGATGCTCTGATCATCTATTAAAACTTCCATAATGTTCTATGTGTACAAAGTGGGCCCTGTAAGCTGACACTGGCCTATAAACCCCACATAAAACCCATTATGACTCTCTGATCTAGTTCCTATAGAACCATTGCATAGGAAGAAGTAATATGGGGACAGATAACATAAAAGCACTGAATGAAAGACAACTGCCTCGGAGCTAATAACCATAAAGAGATAAGACGGATGCGCCCCATACCATAAATGCATTTCCATTTTAAGGCACTGCGGTATAAAAAGCTATCAACTGGTTGAAGTCTTTAAACTTTAATAAGTTTAAAGCTAGAGATTTGAGGGTGAGTGACTAGTAGCAGCTGATGCGGGTTTAAATAAGAACTCTGTAAAAATCCTCTCACAAATGCTTCTTAATAGATTGGATTTTAAAAGAACTCAATGCAATGTCATGCAGACTGATTAAAACAAATCATTAAAGTAATAAACAAAATCTGTTAAATATTTTTCTCATATAAATATTATCTTCTTAAATCTATGATGGACTTGCGACCTGTTCAGGGTGTACCCCACCTCTTGCACAGTGACTCCTGGATATGGACATCGATGACCCCATGACCCAGAAAGAAAGAAGCAGGTAAAAAAAAATAGCGGATGGATAAAGGGATGTTCTTAAATGAAAAGTTATGAAAGCAAAATTTGGGAACAGGTGAGAAACAGCTAGCATGTGTTTGTTTAGCTAGGGAAACAGCTGAAGTGACTGTCATCTATGGAGGAGCAGTTTGGGATGGAGGAGTCCAAAAATGTTGGCGTATTGATACACATTCATGCCCAAGATTTTGTAAAGTATTCAGATGATAAGATAGGTTAGGCTGTTCGAGTGAACTTACCAATCTAGATGATGTTTCACAGAAGACGCATGCATTTAAATTGCCTGTATGGTTCTCCACCGTCCTGCTTGATCCCTGATATTTGTTCTCAGGAGTTATCTTACTCATTGTTTCCTTTTTTTTGTGTGTGTAGCAACAGATTAATTCGTATTTTCTTATATTTGAGATCTTATTGTTCCATATTTAACAGGTGGAAGAGAACTTGGAGAGGTGGAGGTATTCACTTGAAAGTAGAGGAATGAAAGTCAGCCGTAGTAAGACAGAGTACATGTGTGTGAATGAGAGGGAGGCCAGTGGAACAGTGAGGCTACAAGGAGCAGAGGTCACAAAGGTGCAGGACTTCAAGTACTTGGGGTCCACTGTCCAGGAAAATGGGAAATGTGGTAAAGAGGTGAAAAAGAGAGTCCAGGCAGGATGGAGCGGATGGAGAAAAGTTTCAGGAGTGATTTGTGACAAAAAGGTGTCAGCAAAGGTCAAAGGAAAAGTTTACAAGACAGTGGTGAGACCAGCTATGTTGTATGGTCTGGAGACAGTGTCATTGACAAAAAGACAGGAGAAAGAACTGGAAGTAGCAGAAATGAAGATGCTGAGGTTCTCCTTAGGAGTGACAAGGATGGATAAGATCAGGAATGAGATCATCAGAGGTACAGCACATGTTGAACAACTGGGAGATAAAGTTAGGGAGGCCAGACTGAGATGGTTTGGACATGTCCAGAGGAGGGACAGTGGGTATATTGGTAGAAGGATGTTAGAAATGCAGCTGCCAGGAAAAAGACAAAGAGGGAGGCCAAAGAGGAGATATATGGATGCAGTTAGAGAGGACATGAAGTAAATGGAGCTTATTTATATAGGGCTTTCCAGCCCCCTATGAGGGGCCCCAAAGCGCTTTACAATACCAACCATCCACCCATTCATACACACATTCATACACCGGTAGCGGTGAAGGTAGATGGAGTGAGGACAGAGGATGCAGAGGACAGAGTGAGGTGGATGAGGATGACTTGCTTTGGCGACCCCTGAAGCGGGAACAGCCGAAAGAAGAAGAAGAAGATTGTTCCATATTTAACAGAGCACTTTGCTCTCAGACTGCAGATTATCTCGTGGTCCCTACAGTTTCCAAAAGCAGAATGGGAGGAAAGTCTTCCAGTTATCAGGCTCCTCTCTTGTGGAACCAACTTCCAGTTTCTGTCCGTGAGGCTGACACATTGTCCAGTTTAAAGACTGGGCTTAAGACTTTCCTTTTTGATAAATCCTATAGTTAGGGTTGGCTTTTTATGTTGCTATAGGCTTAGACTACTAGATGACAAATTGATCTCATTTCCTTAAATGAATTGTTAAACTGAATAGTTTTCATTTGATAATATTTCTATCTTAACATGTGATTCTTGACCTGCCATTGTGTATGTGTTCCTCTCAAACCTAGCCGGCTGAATCAGATGGCCACTTGTCCTGAGCCTGGTTCTGCTAAAGCAGACGTCTGCAATCTTTATGATCAAAAGAGCCATTTCTCACCTTCGTTCACCACATTAAACATGTCTGGAGCTGCAACAACCTACTACACCTTTGGTTGTCAACTGGTGGTCCATGGGCCGCTTTAGGTTTGCTGGAGGTGGCTTTTGTGGCCAGTAAGGGTGACATTATAAAGCAAAAAATATCTAATGATTTTCAACATTTATTAATGAAAAAGACCAGATTCTTGTAAAGGGGGACATTTTTCAGTTTTTAACACCTGTCTTTAATTAATAATCTATAAATTATGTATGCAGACAGTTCTTCATATAAAGAAATAAAGTATAAAGACAAAGTTCAACTCCTTGTACTCGCTCCAGTGTTCACATATTTGCAAAAGAAATGCCAGCAAATCTGTTTGAATTCATCCTTTTTTGTTGTTTACAAAACAACCAATAAAATTCAGTTTTTATACCAGTTTTGGTCAAAGCTTGAAAGAGCCGCCGCAGAGGGACCAGAGAGCCGCATGTGGCTCCAGAGCCACAGGTTGCAGACCCCTGTGCTAAAAGTTTATACCTCATGAGGGAGTTTTTCCTTTCCACTGTCGTCTTCATGCTTGCTCAAGATGAGAGTTCTGCGATGGAGTTAAAGGGATTGTGACATGATGTTGGAAATTTGCATATTTGTCACAACATATATATCTTATATCATTCAGCTCTGTTCGTTTTTGCAAAATAAATTATAAATATATTAAAATTTCATTACAAGTTATGGTAATTTTTTCGCTGGGATACGCCCTTAGAAATCCGAGATTTTCCGCAAACGTCATGTGACGTGCCCGTGGGGAGGCGCTGCCCCAACGCGCATGTAAATATATGTAAATATTAATGGCGGAGCATGTCGAGTGCAGCATTTCTAGTGTTGATCTAAGCAATTTGTCTTCAGTTTTGGAAGTTCTGTTAGTTCTGGTGATTCCAGTAAGATTCAGAAGACTTTTAAAACCGGATTCTATTCCCACTATTTTTAAAAGAAAGTCCCCCAGCTACAACATCTAAACAACGCCAAAAAAAGAGGCGGTCTTTCAGAAAAATGACCTGTATGGCAAGCAGTTAAAACACCAGACAAACGGGCAAGGCTCTGCCTTATGCCCAGTGCCCACAGGTACGTCACGATGACGTTTTGCGGAAATGCGCGGATTTTTAGGGGTGTGTCCCAGAGAAAAAACTACCATAACTTAATCAAATTTTAATATATTTATAATTTATTTTGCAAAAACGAACAGAGCTGAATGATATAAGATGTATATGTTGTGACAAATATGCAAATTTCCAACATCATGTCACAATCCCTTTAAATTCAAAGCAGTTTGCTCCTCAGGTATATAGTGTTAAATTATTATTTTTATATATTGGCAGCTTTTGACACCGTCGACCATCAGGTACTAATCAACCGCTTGTCCCAGCAGGTTGGCCTCCAGGGAGCTGTGCTTGAGTGGTTCAAATCTTACCTGTCTGGGAGAACTTTTTCTGTCATGATAGGCGATCTGTCCTCCTCTTCATCAACCCCTCTGACCTCTGGCGTACCACAGGGATCTATTCTAGGGCCAGTCCTCTTCTCTCTTTACATGCTGCCATTAGGATCAATCATTGCACGTCATAACCTGTCTTTTCACATGTATGCAGACGATTTACAAATCTATCTGCCAGTCACTCCCAACCCCTCACTCAGTTCAAACACTCTTGTCAACTGCTTAAATGACATTAAGCACTGGCTCTCTCAAAACTTCCTCCACCTAAACACAGATAAAACTGAATGCATTTTATTTGGTGCACCTGATGACACCAGCAACATCCTTCCCAGTCCCAATGTTGGTTTCCCCCTCCCCCACTTCAACCCGGTGGTCAGAAATCTTGGAGTGCAGCTTGACTCCAACTTAAAGTTTGATAAACAGATCAGTTCTGTTGTCAAGACCAGCTTCTTTCAACTCCGACTGCTCTCCAAAGTCAAGTCATTTCTCAGCCGTGCTGATCTGGAGAAGGCCATCCATGCCTTTGTGACCTCCAGACTTGATTATTGTAATGCTTTGTATGTTGGTATTAATCAATCCTCCATCTCCAGATTACAGCTTGTACAGAACTCTGCCGCGCGCCTTTTGACCAACACACGAAAATATGAACACATCACTCCTGTCCTGTCCTCTTTACACTGGCTCCCGGTTCAGTTCAGGATACAGTTCAAGCTGCTCCTGTTTGTTTTCAAAGCTCTGAATGGACTTGCACCTCTGTACATCTCAGAACTTTTGAAAGCCCATCAGCCCAGCAGAGCTTTACGATCTGCCAGTCAACACCTGCTGGAGGTCCCTCACTCAAGGTACAAACAATGGGGAGACCGGTCATTTTCTGTTGCCGGCCCTAAAGCCTGGAACAGTCTCCCCCTTGAGCTGCGTGCCACCTCTGATCTGACTCTGTTCAAAACCAGACTGAAGACACACTTGTTCAAAAAAGCTTTCAGTGTGTAACTTTTATTATTTTTGGTATTTTAGTATGTAGCATTTTTTATTTCCATTGCCTTTTTATTTCCTCTAGTTCAAATAAGCTTCCAGTGTGCAACTGTTATTACTTTTGGGATTTTAATATGTAACATTTTTTATCTACATTGCCTTTTTATTTCCTCTTGTTCAAAAAGTTTTAGTTTGTAGAATTTTTTTATTTCCATTGCCTTCTTTTATTGCTGTTGTTTCTTATTCTATTTTCATTGATTTATTGTTCCAGTTTTTTTCATCCTTTTATCCTGTTAAGCACCTTGGTCAATGCAAGGCA
Organism: Garcialebias charrua; assembly: GCA_038048925.1. NCBI lineage: Eukaryota > Metazoa > Chordata > Actinopteri > Cyprinodontiformes > Rivulidae > Garcialebias > Garcialebias charrua. Next base: position 33,824 of record JBBPBX010024611.1, read on the forward strand.
TTGTTGGAAGGTGCTATACAAATAAAGTTTATTATTATTATTATTATTATTATATGGATGTTTCCGTTCAGTGTCATGAGATGACTTCTGTTGTGACTTGGCTCTATATAAATAAACTGAATTGAATTGAATTTTCACCTAAATGCCTTCTCTGAGATTCTACACATGTCTGAATCTATCATGTTTGGTTGTCTACACAGACTATGGGCAACCTAATGTAGGCCAGTCACATGACATAAACTTCTATGTAAGGGGAGTTTTGGTCAAGGTCAAGGATGTTTGCCACAAACTGTTAACTGCTCACGAACTGCCCACAAGTCCTGTGTTTGAGTTAGCAGAGGTAAATGAGGAGCTGCATGTGCAGCTGGTGCTCCAAGGTCACCTCCAGGTCTGTGAGCTGAAAGCCCAAGGTTGTCGTGCAGATAAGCGTGTATAAAAAAGACTTCTTGTATACTGTCCGACACAGATCCTCGTGACCAGACATTAAACATACGTGTAAGTCTGGTGAACTCTGCCCTTGCAAGTAAAACTGGGTTAAAAAATATTTTCCTTTTGTGTGTGGCGCCTTTTAAGTACAGGTGAGTAAATAATGCAAGGATATTTTTATCCAACATTCTATGGGTTTACAGGTAGTCCTCGACTTACGACGGAGTTCTGTTCTTACGCGCCGTCGTAACCCGAATTTCGGCGTAAGTCGGAACATACGTACAAACTGCACCTTATACGTACAATACTGTATACTGTATTTTACCAAGCACTTAGCCTATCCTAACACAGTACCCTACATAATTATCAAAACACACATACATTTGGAGCCATAATGAAGGAAAAAAATAGTTATTTTCCTACTGGGAGCTGGTGAAGCCTTCCTCCGTCTGTTAGCATGTTAGCTCGTTGCTCCTCCAAGATCTGAGGCTGCCTGTACTTCGCACGGCCCAGGGTGTTTACATGTTAGCTCGTTGCTCCTCCGCTGTTTCTGCCGTCAAGCTACTGCTTCTGCCGTCAAAACCGGAAGGAACTCGGAACTCGGCTTTTCAAAAAATTTTTTTAAATAATATATATATATATATATTTTTTTTTTTTTATGGGAGATGCGTGACGTAACCACAATACGTCGTAACTCGAGACCGTCGTAACCCAAGGACTACCTGTATTTTATTTGTATTTTTTGGCTAATTTTGCCAGATTCATGGAGCGTATATGCATTTCAGAATTGCAGCGGAAGGCTACTGAAGTACGCTTTCTCTAACTGCACTAATTAACATAGTTCAGGATAACTTTTTTAATCTTGATTTTATACTTTGCAATAAGTACCTTTAACTGCCAAAAAAGAAAAAGAAGAAAACACTTCAACTCTGCAGTTATCCCGTCACAGTAGAGGACTCCACTACAGATCAGTCTCTTGCACTGAAACTGTGGAAATCAATACAATGACTTGCTCACTGGTCTACTGTCAGTCTGTACAGTAGCACTCGCTCAGGAGGCCCGTCTCCATGGAGACACAAGCCGGACGTGGAACTACCCTCAGGTGAACTCTCTGTGTGACTCTGCCAACTGAAGTGGTCCTTTTAGGGTTCATTTTCTTTCTTGTACAACCTTCTTCTTTGTCTTGTTCTTTCACTTTCTCCCCCACTGTTCAGCTGCGGTCCGTTGTGTCCGACTTCCCCGTCTCCTTTTCCAGCTCTCTCTCTTTCTCTGTGACTCTCCCACTGACAGGTTCCACGGTGGAAATTCAGCTGCAAATATAAAGTGAAAGTGGATCTTGGCAACATCTGTCACCGACAATTCAGAGGGTGGACGCTGATTTGCTCCTGCTACGTTTGCAGAGATGTTTGTCAGCTGATCTCATAGAGCGGCGGATTCATGCTGTTCTCATCCCTCTCCTTTTGCGGACGGATTTTTCTTTTCTCGCTTTACTTTTCTCTGACATTTTTCTTTTGTTCCCCATTTAAACACGCTGAATTGCTCTTCACTATTTCACCTCTTTATTAGCACAGAATCTATATATGGATGTGTCTGTTTTCTGCATCACAAGATGCATTTAGGGTTTATCTTAAATTTAGCACACCGTCCCCAATGGAGTTGTTAGAAGAACATAAAAAGTAATTCCAAAACGTCTGATCAAAGCCGGGCTTATTTGCCCAGGGGCTTCAAACTCATGTTGATAAGATGTTCAAGTGCCAGTTATGGAGCTTATAACTGCTGTATCTAAGCAGATTGTGTATTTTTAAAGAGCAATAAACAGGAAGAAAGACAGAGAAGTGTGAGTCTGGTAACTGCGCTGGAGTCCTGGCAGCTGGAAGGACTTCTTTAATATGCTATGCCAAGCATTTCCATACATACACAGGTGTGCACTCGTTCATGCTCCACCTCTTTTCTCCCTTTAATACAATATGTGTTCACTCATGCCTTTATGTACAGTACGTTTCATTTTGTGTGAGGCGATTGCACTGATCAAACTGTGTGAGTCCCTCTGAGAGGTCAAGGTGAATGTTGTGAAAACCAACTGTGAACATGTATTTTATCTAAGCTATTGTGCCATTAGAGTTGGGGCTGAAGCAAACACAAGTTTAAGCATCTTTCGTTTCCCCAAAGTTAATCCTTAATTCCTCAGTGATGATCACTTTGATCCAATCATCCACAGTCAATGTGTGCTAGTCTCTACTATGAGCTTGTTTTCATTTGTTTAGGTGTTAATGCTGTTTTTTGTTCGGCTTACCGGTACATAATTAGTTTTTTTTTAACTGATTGCACATAAAAGTTCTTTTCTCACTAAAGTTTTCACTTTGTTCGTTTTAAAATGGTCACTTCCATGACATTTTTCTGTTTTTAACTCTCCTGCTACCCTTGGATAAAATTGACCCACAAGGCCTCAATCTTACCACTGAGGCATCGTGGGTCATTTTGACCCAAGGGTAGCAGGAGGGTTATTTTTTATTTTATTTTTTAATATAACCCTTCCAGCAGCATGGTGGAGCAATTGTTAGAGCTGCTGCCTCTCAGAGAGCAGATTGCCCTGGTTCAAATCCCAGTCCGGGGTCCTTTCTGGGTGGAGTTTGCATGTTCTCTCTGTGCATGCATTGGTTTTCTCCAGGTACTCCAGTTTCCTCCCACAGACCAAGAACATGCATGTTAGACTCATTGGTAACTCTAACTTGTCCTTAGGTGAGAGAGTGAATGCTTGTTTGTCTCTGAGTCCCTGTAATGGACTTGCGACCTGTCCAGGGTGTACCCCGTCTCTCGCACAGTGATGGCTAGACATGGGGACCAGCGACCCCCGCGCCCCAAAAAAGAAGAAGCGGGTAAAGATAATATACAGATGGATGGATAACCCTTCCATTTTTGGTCATTGCATTTTAATTTGTGCTTACAGCAAAATGAAATAAAAAGCTTAACTTGGTGTTGAATGGCCTTTGGGAAATAATGTCATGGTTGTTTTAAGTGTTTCAACTCTTAATTGTGGAACTGTCTGTCATTCGGCTGTAATGGCTTTTCTGCAAATTTGCAAGTTTTTCTAAAAATATGTAAGACTTGTATGCGTTTGTGTTTAAAAAATGTGAATTATAAAAGCTTTCCAAATATCTACGGCGAAAAATAAAAACTGCTTTTGATTTATCTGTAGTAGTTTTATAAAGCTATAGCATACAAGATTAAATTTTTGTTTTAGGATTATTTTCCTATAAAGTAAAACAACATAATCAATGTTCTCTTTGAAAACGTGTGATTTATGTGATAAAAGAGAAAACAAAAACAAGCAAAAGGATCAAATTTATATATGTTTGTTTGGTAATGGCAGAGACAGCTTATGCTATGCTTTATAACAGTCTTCAAGTCATATGTACCCTGCAGGAGAAATCAAGATACATGTACACACATAAATACACTTACACTTATCCCAGCTCACATATTGGCTCTTGTATACATGAATGAACACTGCTGCATTGACCAAGACAGGCTCGTATTCCATAAGCCCAAGGCAGCAGCTATTGTGTTGTGATAAATGGACTGTCTCCTGTCGCTGCAGCCACAGGGCTCTGTGGTGCTCCAATGGGAGCTCGCAGATGCTTGGTGGCCTCTATTCGAAGTTTCCTGCCTCCTGATTCAGCACCAGCTGTGCACACCAGCAGGAAAAAATAAACTTATGAAAGGTAAAAATAATCCACAGGGGAGTCAGAGTGGAGGATGACCCCAGATAGACAATGGTTTTCCTTTTACCTGATGAGAAAGTCGAGGGAGCTGTTTGAGAGGAAGGGTCAGTGGAAACACAAAAATATACAATGAAAGAGCAGGAAATACCAGGTAAAAAATATTTAACTAAAAAGATAAAAATGCTGTATAAACCTTGTGCCGGTTTATTCCAGATCATCTGGATCTGATTTGCTCCACCACATGACTGCATCCAAACAGTTGATCAAAAGCTGAACTTTTCAAATTTGCCTTGTGGTTTGAAGACGGCCTCTAAAACAGTTTCCCCTGGCTCGCTGTGCCTGGAAGCTACTCCGGTTTTGAAAGAAAGCAGATCATTTCGGCAACAATGGCAGGCGTGCCAGCAGAGCAATGGTGGCGCCCGCGGTGGGCTGTCAGAGATCTGTGTGGCAGCTCTGTGTGGTTCAAGCGCTGGCTCTCGCCATAATGGAACAGCTGTTTGGAGCATGATGCGCCAGGGAGCTGGAGCACAAAGTAAACAGAAGGCGTGTTTCCATCAAGGTTTCTAGGTGCGCATTATGAAGCATCGCATCAGAAAAGCTAAATGGAAACGGCATAATTCGAGTTAACTTCCTCTAAGTCGCTCTAAAGTTTATACGCTCGCTTGAGGTAGTTTTTGGGGAGTCGATTCAGAGCTGAGTCGGCTAAACGACAGATGGAAACAGATTAGCCGACTCAGTTCTGCCGCAGCGAACATTCACGTCACGTGACTGATCAGCTGTTTCCGCTCCGGACAACATGTAACATCGCTAAAACTAGTTGGCATGACAGAATAAATACAACTTGCCCGATAGCAACACATACCTGAAATATTCTCTCCATTTTGCCGAGATGTCTGTTTTCAAACGCTACTTCCTGTTTACTGTGGAAGTGCGTAACGCTGACGTCTGACGTATGGCGCTGACGTGTGACGTAATGACGCTGACGTCTGACGTAGAGACGCTTTGCGTGGCATTGCAGATGCGATTCAAGCCAGTTAATGGAAACACTTCTGATCCTCATAATTTTAATTTACATTTTAGCGAAATTTTCTAAAATTCGCTCAAAAATCGAATTTAAATTGGATGGAAACATAGCTAGAGAAGAAGAGCAATGTAAACAGAATGGGATGGTGGGAGCTGCATCTCTGCTACCGTGAAAGGGGGTAAACACCCCAGAGAACTAAATGAAGGGGTTGTCAACACAGGAATGCACAAACACCACTACACAGGAAGATTTGGAAAGGAACGGGGGATGCGTTATGAAAGAGCCAATGCTTTATCCTCCGTTACTATACCTTACTTGTACCGTATACATAATTTAACGAGATAGGTAAGTACAACACTAATTCCAACAAAGCTGTCAAATGTAAATAAAAACCCAATGCAATTAACAAATCTCACATTTATTCACAATAGAACATACCAGAGGTGGGACCAAGTCACTGTGTTGCAAGTCCTAGTCAAGTCTCAAGTCAAGACAGGCAAAAGTCGAGTCAAGTCTCAAGTCAGGAACTTTTAATT
>JBBPBX010024612.1:0-17859 GCA_038048925.1 Garcialebias charrua
AAACCGATCTGCAATTTAGTTGTGCTGTTTAATTATATTTGTATGTTTTTAATTAAACTGCCCACGACTGAACTTTCGAAGTTGGACATTTTTTAAGGGTAGAAGCAGAAATGCTTACTTGAAGGAGCAGCTCTTACGTGATATTAAGAAGCTGATAAGTGGCTGTTGTGTTTAAAATGAATGTTTATGTAATTATTTTCAGATTACATATCCAATATAAGTTTTATTCGTTCAAGGTGGTCAAATTTGTTTATAACTTTATTATTAATAAGCCTGAGAGTTACTGGATCCAAGCAAACGGTTACAGAACGCAACCTGGCAAAATAGAGGGTTTCCGGTTCCAGCAGGATTTGGCTCTAATTAAGCCCTGACCATGGAGCTTGGAGTGTGAAGAAAAGGGCAGAAGTCTTCATCTAGGCTAGGTTGATATAGTTAGCCAAATGAGGGCCTGTCGGTAAGGAAGCAAAAACAAACTGAACAAATGGTGTCATGTAAAAGTGTAGAGGTTTAATTTTGGCTAATGCAGCTTTCATTCACACCAGTAGACCTACAGTATATAGAGTTGTTTTATATCCCAGAAGAACGATTTGAAAACCAGACCTTTGTTTATAGCCATAAGTTTAGTATGGACAAAGACTTCTGCTTGTTTCTTCAGACTCTGATGTCATCGCTGCTAACTATTAAAAAGTGTTCGAGAGAACATCACTTCAAAAAGGACCAGACTATTTTTAACCATTTGTCATTTTCCTTCTGAATTCTTGGTGCAAATCAAGTTTTTTTCACAGTATATGTAATAAAAGACACCAAACTCTATTCTCAAACACACTGTTGTAATTAAAACTCCTCTGGGACTTTAACGTGTGATGTAAAGTACTAACTCTTTTGTATGTGTTTAGTTCATGCTAAAGGAAACACCTTGATTTTTCTGAGTCTGTGGCTGTTTCTCAGTGGGTATTTGTCCAACTTGGTTAGGCTTTTGTTGGCTAAAAGCAGAGCGCCAACACGGCTGAAATGTTTTTAATGCCAACAGCATCCTGTAAAGCTCAGATTGGCTTTTTAATCTCTCTGAGATTTTGTGCAATAGTGTTTTGTTGTGACTTTTTGAAGTGGAAAACCTAACACTTAGAGCATAATCAGTCTCATACATTTACGTTTTTATTTTTTAAGTGGAAACCAGTTGCACACGTTTGGTCAAGTTCTGACTGCCTTTCTCAACCTCACTTTGATGAATCTATCCAAAAATAACACACTTGTGGTGATATATCAAATATTTCCTACTGTGCCAAATAATAATAAGCAATATTTTCATTTACAGTCACCATTTGCATTCAACGAAGCTGTAGCTCACATCCGATCATGCATGAAGGTATTTGGCACTTTATGTGAATGTGCCCAGAGAATACAATGTATTGTGTGAATGCAGTTTCAAATAAAAAAGCAATTCGACAACCAGTGCAAAGACTTGTTGAGTGTTACTGAGAACATGGAACATATTATTTTAGATAGCACAAAAATACCCTTGATTTGTGGTCAGAGAAAAATCCAGATCAAAATTCAAAACATTCTAGAGCTCACACAATCAAAATGTGGCCCATGAGCAGAAATGGCCTTTTGACCGTGTCAATCTGGCCCTTCACATCACCAAAGAAAAACAACTCAGATTGAACTAATAAATGCAAGATTTTGTTAAAAAAAATAATCTCTTTTTACAAGTTTACAAAAGAGAGCTTGTTTTTTTTTTAAATTTAAAATATAAATAGACCTAAAGTTTTCGTTGTCAGCTTTATACAAAATAAAGATGGATGTTACACTGCCTGGCCAAAAAAAAAAGTCTCCACCTGGATTTAAGTACGGTAAGCAAAAAGGTATGAGCCTCCTGCTGGATAATTACTGCATGAGCAATTATGTTTCAGCTGCAACAAGTTATTTAACCCCAACTGGTGCAATGAGTTGCTTCTCATTTCTTAAACAACCATGTGGAAAGACATGGCGTGGTCATGGAAAAGATGTCAGTCTGTTTGAGAAGGGTCAAATCATTAGCATCAAGCAGAGAAAACATCTAAGGAGATGCAGAAACTACTAAAACTGGGTTAAAGAACTGTCCAACGCATTATTAAAAACTGGAAGGATAGAGGGGACCCATCGTCTTCCAGGAAGAAATGTGGCCGGAAAAAAATCCTGAATGATCGTGATCGGCGATCACTTAAACATTTGGTGAAATCAAATTGAAGAATACCCTGATGCATAGCCTGGCCCTCGCCTTCCTGCACAGCTCCGCTCAATTCTCATTTCCCTTCACTGCACACCTAGTCCAAAGCGAAGTGAAGGACAGGGTGTGGTTACAACCAGGCTACCTGATGCATGCTCAATAATACATGTAGAAAAATATATTAAAAAAATCTAAGTCTGGTCCTCTGGACATTCAAAAAACAAAACAAAACAAAAAAGTAGAAACGTTTCGTCTTTCGTCCGAAAGACTTCCTCAGTCTGAGTTGCTGTATTCAGCTCAGTCTTATAAATAGCACCCTCTCACAGTGGATATGGATAAAATGAAGAAAAACGACAGTAGCAGTCAGGGGGGCTATGTTTAATAATGAAATACAGTAAAAACATTTCCACATGCACAATGTGAAAGGAACTCAAGGGACTGGGACTGAACAGCTGTGTAGCCTGAAGAAAACCACCAATCAGTGAGGCTAACTGGAAAAAAGGCTTCAGTTTGCCAGGGAGCATAAAGATTGGACTGTGGAGCAATGGAAGAAGGTCATGTGGTCTGATGAGTCCAGATTGACCCTGTTCCAGAGTGATGGGCACGTCAGGGTAAGAAGAGAGGCAGGTGACGTGATGCACCCATCATGCCTAGTTATCAATGGAAGATCTTGGTGAAAAATTAATGCAACACTGGATGGGAATGTGACATTGCAGAAGCTTATTGAAACAATGCCACAGCAAATGCATGCCATAATCAAAGCTATTAGTGTGTGACCTCTTTTTTTTTTTTATTGCAACTTTTTTTTTGGCCAGGCAGTGTATTTTATAGGACAAAAACACTAAATGTATTTTTGCTGAAAGTTGAAAAGTCTAAATCAACTCTCCCAATTGTTAATGCTCGACTCGAGCTATGCTAAGGTCATGTAGCTTTATTCCAACCAAGTACATCGACTATACTGTATTAGAAGCTTATTAGCTTCTGTTAGAAGCTAATAACTATATGTAATCAAGCTAGAACAGGGGTCTGCAACCTGCGGCTCTGGAGCCACATGTGGCTCTTTGATCCCTCTGCTTTCAGGCTTTGACTAAAGTAAAACTAAATTTTATTTAAATTCTTGTCAACAATGAAAATGGCAAATTTTAGTAGATTTCCTGTCATTTTCAAATATGTGAATAATGGTTCAAATACAAGGCGTAAAATATGTGGACTACATCATGCTAGGAGTTTGTTAGCCACTTTAAGTTGACTTCCAGTCTCACAGCGTGATCTTTCTCTCAAAACCACCCATATGTTTTGGAACATCTCTTAAGACAAGCAGCTGAGAAGGGACACGGTGAGTAACTTTGAAAACACTAAGAATAAAACTGAAAAAGCAAAGTCAAAGTATAGCAAAATGTTTTTTTTTACTTTAAACGTGTAACCGGATATTCAACAAACTGGCCTAATTTTATATTGTCTTTAACTTTATGCTTGAAATAGAAAACTTAATTATTCAACAATTGAGAGAACTCCTGCTGAGTTCAGCATTTTAATTTTTATAAAAATTTTAAAAATTGTGTATTTTTTCTTTATTTACATGAAACTGATATTTTATTTTGTATTAAAATGTAAAAATATCAATAAATGTTAATAATATTTAGGCTTTTTTAAATTTTATATCATTCCCACTGGAGGGAAAAGCCATCTCCAACAAACTTGCAGTGGCCCATGAGCCACCAGTTGACAGTACAGTTGTAGCAGGTTTTGCGACTCCGGACACTTCGCAATTATCAAGCAAAGTGGCAAAAATGGCTCTTTTTTATCACAAAGGTTGCAGACCCCTGAGCTAGAAGCTTATTATTTGAATGAAAAAAAAACCCAAGGGAACAAAGTTCAAGATGGAAATATTTAGGTCAGCCAATCAGAAAAGAGGGGCGCCCGAGGGGCGGAGCAAACTCGAACAAAGTCCAGCTGTTTGAGGTGAACACATTTCTCCACAACACCACTTGCGCAGTATTTGGCCTGGACGTGCTTCGACGTCGACAGTGTCAAGATGGCTGAGGACAGAGACAAAAGTACTGACCAGATGAAGACATGGAAGGAGAGCAGAGGCTCTCAGGTTTGTATAAAAGCTGCATTTCATCAAGTGATCGTACGACGCAGCGTATCGGAGTCAGATGTGGGTGAGAGGTCGTTCAGGGGTAAGAACAGTGAAATATTGGTCGCTCACTGCTGACGGATTTATTTATTGATTTGTTTATTTTGGCCGTGCACATAAACCTTATATCTCCAAGTTGTTTACCGTAATTATTTGTTTTGTGATCATTTTGTTGCCGTTAATGCAAACTGAGAAGTTGCTAACAAACAAGCTAGCTAGCTAGCTAGCTAGCTGTTTCACCACGGGCCGTTTGTTGTAAACTATTAAAGTTATAAAATATATAAAATAAACAACCAGAGAACTGGAAACTATTAAAATTATAAAATAAACAACCAGAGAGCTGGAAATGTTCCGTGTGAGAGCAGTTAAAGATAAAAAGTGGGTCATTGTGTATAAAAACGTGGCTGAGCTTGTCTAACTAGTGACCAAAGTCCACTTTCTTGTTAAATGTTGGTTTTTGGTGTTTTCGTAATTTAAACAGAACCTTTGTGTTAAAATTACTAACTTAATGAACTGTATCTGTATACACAGTTCATTTGTGCTTGCATTTTCTTTAACAATTGTTATTAAACCAGTTTTTATGCTAATCTGAATTTAAAAACGTGTAACACAGTTTTAATAGAAGTGAATAAAAACTAATCATCTTCCTTCCTAATTGTTTGTTTGTTTGTTTATGGCCTGATGTTTCTCTGTTCCAGAAACCTGATGTTCTGACCACAGGAGGTGGTAATCCCGTTGGAGACAAGCTGAACCTGCTCACCGCTGGACCAAGAGGACCCCTGCTTGTCCAAGATGTGGTCTTCACAGATGAGATGGCCCACTTCGACCGCGAACGAATCCCAGAGAGGGTGGTGCACGCCAAAGGAGCCGGTCAGTGTTGGGCAGTAGTCATTTTTATATTGAGCAGCGTTATCAATAAATACCTAACCAGGATAATCACTGTAAGAAACAAAAACATCATTGCAGTGTGCAAAGTCACATTAATTGGTGATATGTGACTTATCTCTGCTGCTGATTATCTCATGCTGCTGATTATCTCTGCTGCTGATTATCTCATGCTGCCGAATATCTCATGCTGCCGATTATCTCATGCTGCCGATTATCTCATGCTGCCGATTATCTCATGCTGCCGATTATCTCATGCTGCCGATTATCTCATGCTGCCGATTATCTCATGCTGCCGATTATCTCATGCTGCCGATTATCTCATGCTGCCGATTATCTCATGCTGCCGATTATCTCATGCTGCCGATTATCTCATGCTGCCGATTATCTCATGCTGCCGATTATCTCATGCTGCCGATTATCTCATGCTGCCGATTATCTCATGCTGCCGATTATCTCATGCTGCCGATTATCTCATGCTGCCGATTATCTCATGCTGCTGATTATCTCATGCTGCTCGATTATCTCATGCTGCTCGATTATCTCATGCTGCTGATTATCTCATGCTGCTGATTATCTCATGCTGCTGATTATCTCATGCTGCTGATTATCTCATGCTGCTGATTATCTCATGCTGCTGATTATCTCATGCTGCTGATTATCTCATGCTGCTGATTATCTCATGCTGCCGATTATCTCATGCTGCCGATTATCTCATGCTGCCGATTATCTCATGCTGCTGATTATCTCATGCTGCTGCTGTATTGATTCGTGCCCCTGCTCACCACAGACTCGTGTTCTGGCTGCTGTTACACTGTATTGTTTTACATTATTTATTGCTGATGTTCAGAACTTTGTTTGTTAAAGCAGAGTATATGCAGGGTCTTGAAAGTTATTAAAAGTTGATAAATCAATTTTGGGAAAATTAAGGGTCTTGAAAAGTATTAAAAAGTCTTGAAAGCGATTTGATGAGGTATCATTTTTTTGCTGTTATTCTAGCTTTAAATAATTTGACAGCAAAAAGTATGTATGACTAATATTTGTTTTCCTCACCGCGGATGATTCGGAAACCGCTTCGCACAAATTTAGGGTGTCAGGTTACAACAGCCTTTACGGCTAGGCCTATCTTGTGCGCATGCACGGCTGCTTTATCTCCAAGTTGAGCTTGTGTGTTTGAGTAAGTTGCCGCGAGACCGTGAGAACAAAGTCAAAGTCAACTTTATTGTCAGAACTGCAATATGTACAGGACATACACAGGATTGAAATTGCGTTTCTCTCAGTCCCTCGGTGCAACAGTAACCATTTAAACACTAAAACATTTAATAAACATAAGCATAAAATAGTAAAAGTGTAACACTGTCCTGAGTTTTTGCATAGTAGTATAAAAGTATGAAAATTTACACCAACACTAAAACACTAAACATTTAATGAACATAAGCATAAAATGAAATAATAAAAGTGTAATACTGTCCTGAGTTTTTGCATAGTAGTATAAAAAGTATATCTATAAAATAAACTGAAGGTTCTAGCATTGACATTTGCAAAGAGTGGCAAAGCAGCATATGAGTTAATGTACACAGTATATGTATGAGGTAGTTGATGTTGGTATAGAGGCAAAGTGGCTGGAGATGCCTGATTTTCAAGAATGGCTGAGGCCTGTCGCCGAGAATAACCGTGTTTATTTCTTATTCGCCATTGTTCAACCAAGTTACTTTAAAATAGCTACGAGTCTTGTAACCTAAGCTTCTTCTTCTTCTTCTTCTTCTTTCGGCTTTTCCCTTTTCAGGGGTCGCCACAGCGAGTCATCCTCCTCCACCTCACTCTGTCCTCTGCATCGTCTGTCCTCACTCCAACTACCTCCATGTCCTCTCTAACTGCATCCATATATCTCCTCTTTGGTCTCCCTCTTTGTCTTTTTCCTGGCAGCTGCATTTCTAACATCCTTCTACCAATATAACCACTGTCCCTCCTCTGGACATGTCCAAACCATCTCAGTCTGGCCTCCCTAACTTTATCTCCCAGTTGTTCAACATGTGCTGTACCTCTGATTAGGGATGGGAATTGATAAGAAATTATCAATATCGATGCCTTTATCGATGTCATTTATCGATTCGATTCCTTATCAATTCTGTTATCAATTCTCATTTGGGTAATAAAATATAGTAAACCATTTGTGTTCATAAAGAATTTATTTATGGATATTTTCCCATATTTTTAGACTCATTTTTCGCTCTGATTCTTCGTTTTTCATTTTTGGCGAAAATGGTGCAGTACCAGTTTCGGCCGCTTTAGAGGCGCTGTAGGCAGCAGCCAGCAGAGGACTCAGAGAGTGAAGAGGAAGAGTGGCCACTTCCAGAAGTTTCTACTTGCTGTGTTCGAAAAAAGCCTCCTTTGGTCGGACTGACTCTGTCGCTGCCCGCTCCCTGCTGTGGATGTAGCTGTTTTTGTTTGCAAGATACCACTCATAAACCACACCGCGGATTTTTAAATCCAGCTGATTTCACATTTGGTTCAGCTCAGGAGCCCGTCTGCTATAGTGAGGTAAGAAATATATTTTTAAGCGTTTATTTAGCTAAATTTAAAGAAACAAAGCGTCCGGTTTGACCCGCCTGGCGCCTGCATAAAAATCAGCGAACTTTTTTTTTTAAATCCAGCTTATTTGAACATTTCGTTAAACTCAAGAGTACGTCTACTATTAAGTCAGCTAAGAAATATATTTTTTAAGCGTTTATTTAGCTAAATTTAAAGAAAGAAAGCGTCCGGTTTGACCCGCCTGGCGCCTGCCTAAAATTCCGCGAACTTTTTTTTTTTTAAATCCAGCTGATTTGAACATTTCGTTAAGCTCAGAAGGACGTCTGCTATGAAGTCAGCTAAGAAATATTTATTTTTTTCGGGCGCGGCGCATGTCTGTGATGTCAGCGCTTAAATACGTCACCACCAGGAGTCTGCAGAACCGATAAGCTGAATCGTTAAGACAAGACAAGCATCCTACAATTCCATGGAATTGGACTTTTAAGAACCGGTTCTCTAACAGAACCGGTTCTCGGTTCCCATCCCTACCTCTGATGATCTCATTCCTGATCTTATCCATCCTTGTCACTCCTAAGGAGAACCTCAGCATCTTCATTTCTGCCACTTCCAGTTCTGTCTCCTGTCTTTTTGTCCATGTCTCTGTCTCCAGACCATACAACATAGCTGGTCTCACCACTGTCTTGTAAACTTTTCCTTTGACCTTTGCTGACACCTTTTTGTCACAAATCACTCCTGAAACTTTTCTCCATCCACTCCATCCTGCCTGGACTCTCTTTTTCACCTCTTTACCACATTCCCCATTTTCCTGGACAGTGGACCCCAAGTACTTGAAGTCCTGCACCTTTGTGACCTCTGCTCCTTGTAGCCTCACTGTTCCACTGGCCTCCCTCTCATTCACACACATGTACTCTGTCTTACTACGGCTGACTTTCATTCCTCTTCTTTCAAGAGCATACCTCCACCTCTCCAAGTTCTCTTCCACTTGTTCCCTGTTCTCACCACAGATCACAATGTCATCTGCAAACATCATAGTCCATGGGGATTCCTGCCTGACCTCATCTGTAAGTCGGTCCATCACCAAAGCAAACAAGAAGGGGCTCAGAGCTAGCCTGGTTGAAACCATACCCTGTGCTTCACTTCGCTTCACACAAGGGTCTGGAATTTTCCCATTGAAAACCGTTTCTTGCTGGAGGCGTTGGCCTCTGATTAGGAACAAAACCATTGGATAATTTGAACAGGGAAACCATTCTGCTCCCTCCCCTCAGCCACCCCCCTCTGCTGAAGTTCAGCAGCTGAACTTGACTGACAACTGCTCCGCCCCCTCTGCAGCGTTTCTCTTGCTGCGCAAATTCTGTGTTTATATCATATGTTATAAAACGTTTTAATACAATAAAATCAAACCATGGATCGCTGGTCCAGCTCACCAAAACACCAGAAAATCTGATGGGACTCGCTCAGCAACTAAAACCCGAGTTTATTTCTCGTGACAACCTGAGGCATTTCCGTGTTCATTTTACAGCAACGAATTGAGCCTGCTGTCTCTCTCATTTTACTCAGCAGGAGGGTGGAGGAGAAGGAGCGATTACTTAACTTTTGGGGGAAAAAACCAAAAGAAAACTCCAGATAAGGGATTAAGAAGGGGAAATTAATAAATTTGTGTCACATATCTGCATCGCTTTGCATCTTTTGAATGAGAACATGCCGCTGCTCGCTGACTGAGCGCTGGCAGAGCCTTTTATAGGGCTCTGCGCGCTGGGACAGGTGGGGGCGTGGGTTAGGGTCCAAAACTCCGCCCCTTCTGTTCTCTGATTGGTCCGAACAAAAATCTACTGGACAAATCCTTGTGGGCGGGTAAAGTCCCAGACTGTGCAGTGAAGGGAAATGAGAATTGAGCGGAGCTGTGCAGGAAGGCGAGGGCCAGGCTAGCTCAGAGCCGATCCTTGATGCAATCCCACCTCCACCTTGAAGCTATCTGTCACTCCCACAGCACATCTCACCACTGTCCTGCTGTCTTCATACATGTCCTGTACCAGTCTAACATACTTTTCTGCCACTCCAGATTTCCTCATGCAATACCACACCTCTTCTCTTGGTACCCTGTCATATGCTTTTTCTAAATCCACAAACACACAATGGAGTTCTTTCTGACCCTCTCTGTACTTCTCTATCAACATCCTCAAAGCAAAGATGGCATCTGTGGTGCTCTTTCTTGGCATGAAACCATACTGCTGCTCACAGATAGTCACATCTTGTCTAAGTCTTGCTTCCACAACTCTCTCCCAGATCTTCATTGTGTGGCTCATCAACTTAATTCCCCTGTAGTTGCTACAACTCTGTACATCACCCTTGTTCTTAAAAATGGGAACCAGCACACTTCTTCTCCATTCTTCAGGCATTTTCTCACCCTCAAATATTCCATTAAATATTTGAGTCAAAAACCTCACTGCCATCTCTCCAAGACATTTCCAAACCTCCACTGGTATGTCATCAGGTCCTACTGCCTTCCCCTTCTTCATTCTTTTCAGAGCTTTCCGGACTTCACCCTCACTAATCTTTCCCACTTCCTGGTCCACAGTTTCTATGACCTCCACTCTTCTTTCTCTTTCATTCTCTTCATTCATTAGCTCCTCAAAGTAATCCTTCCATCTTCCCATCACACTCTCCTCACTTGTTAGAACATTCCCATTCCCATCTTTAATAAGCCTAACCTGCTGCACATCCTTTCCAGCCTGATCCCTCTGTCTTGCCAATCGGTACAAGTCCTTCTCGCCCTCTTTAGTGTCCAGTCTCCCATATAACTCATTGTACGCCCTCTGCTTTGCCTTAGCTACTTCCCTCTTTGCTCTATGTCCCATCTCCTTATATTCCTGTCTCCTCTCTTCAGTCCTCTCACTGTCATATTTCTTCTTGGCTAATCTCTTTCTTTGAATGGCATCCTGCACTTCACTATTCCACCACCAGGTTTCCTTATCATCCATTCTCTGTCCAGATGACACACCAAGTACCTTCCTACCTGTCTCTCTAATTACTGTTGCTGTAGTAGCCCAGTCACTTGGAAGCTCTTTCTTACCACCCAGAGCCTTTAACAGCTCGTCTCTGAATTTCTCACAACATTCTTCCTTCTTTAGCTTCCACCATTTGGTCTTCTTCTCTGGTTTTACTCTTTTTCTCTTCTTCGCAACAACAGTCATTCTACACACAACCATCCGATGCTGTCTGGCCACGCTCTCCCCTGCTACAACCTTACAGTCTCCAATCTCCCTCAGGTTTCCTCTTCTACACAGAATGTAGTCGACCTGTGTACTCCTTCCTCCACTCTTATAGGTCACTCTATGTTCCTCCCTCTTTTGGAAATAGGTATTGACTATAGCCATTTCCATTCTCTTGGCAAAATCCACCACCATCTGTCCTTCCTGGTTTCTTTCCTTGACACCAAACCTACCCATCACTTCCTCATCCCCTCTGTTTCCTTCACCAACATGTCCATTCAGGTCTGCTCCAATCACCACTCTTTCCTCCCTGGGAATACTCTCTATCACTTCATCCAAATCTTTCCAAAATTTATCTTTCTCCTCCCCATCACATCCAACCTGTGGAGCATAACCACTTACTATGTTTAGCATCAGACCTTCTACTTCTACCTTTAGACACATCACCCTATCTGACACTCTCTTCACCTCTACTACATTCTTTGCCAACTCCTCCTTCAGGACCACCCCTACTCCATTTCTCTTTCTATCCACACCATGGTAAAACAGTTTGAACCCTGCTCCAATACTGCGAGCCTTGCTGCCCTTCCACTTGGTCTCTTGGACACATAAAACATCTACCTTTCTTCTCTGCATCATGTCAGCCAGCTCTCTACCTTTGCCTGTCATTGTCCCCACATTTAGAGTTGCAACCCTCAGTCCTACATTCTTCACTTTCCTCCTTTCCCTCTGTCTCCTGACACGTTTTCTTAAACCTAGTCGTGGTTCAGTTTCTTCTTTTGAACTTTTTTATTTCCACTGTATCTCAGGTCTGTTGTAGGTTTGAGATTCACAGATTTACAGTAATTGAAAACAACAGCAGTTTTGTAAATCAAAGATTTGTTGCTTATTAAAACAAAGTGACGATAAGGTCAGCACGGTGGCACAACTGGTAGAGCTGCTGCCTCTCAGCGAGAAGGTTGCCGGTTCAAATCCCGGTCCGGGGCCTTTCTGGGTGGAGTTTGCATGTTCTCCCCGTGCATGCGTGGGTTTCCTCCGGGTACTCCGGTTTCCTCCCACAGACCAAAAAACATGCTTGTTAGGCTGATTGGTGACTCTAAATTGACCCTAGGTGTGAGTGTGAGAGTGGATGGTTGTTTGGTGTGAGTGAGACAGGTCCCTCTTGTAAATGAGTCCCCGTGACTCAACGAGGCTAGCCTGTATAAATAAAGGTTGAATGAAAAAGGTCTTGAATTTATTTTGGAAGGTCTTTACAAAGTCTTGAAAAGGTATTGAAATTAACTTCATTATTCCTGCATATACCCTGTAAAGTGCTTTATAAATAAAGTTGATGATTAGTGTTCAGCATAAATCAGATATATTTAGCGTTAGGGGTGCAGGACAAAATCGATTTTTTAAAGAATCTAGATTCTTAGTCCTGGCGATTCAGAATCGATTCTACGGTAAACGCCCTAAAATCGAATTTTTTTAATTTATATAATTTTTATTTTTTATTTTTTACTGGAGTCTGTATATTATTTTGAGTTAAAGGTTAATGCACTATGGTAGGCCGAAGTCTGTTTACTTTTGTATTTATATATTTTGAATTATTTGTTTGTGATGGACTGGAGACCTGTCCAGGTGTCCCCCGCCTCTCGCACAGTGATGGCTAGACATGGACACCAGTGACCCCCGTGACTCTTGTTGAAGAAGTGATTAAAGATGATGGATGGATGAATTATTTGTTCCTAGATTTTTATTTTATTGTTTTAGAGAAATCCAGGCAACTGAGCTAACCTAATACTGGTAATTTAAGTTACAGAATTTAATGCATTCCTGTGTAATTTGTTCCCATTTTTGGTATAAATATCAACTGATGCAAAAAAAATTGATGCAGTAAGGAACCTAAAATTGTTTTAAATAAATGTTCCATTTGTTTACATTGTTGTTTATTCTTTTCAGCTTGTCCGTTACAAAACTTAAACTAAATTTATGACCATTTTAATAGAAAAATCGTTTCTAAATCAAAAATCATTTCTGAATTGAAAAATCTATTTTGAATCGAATCGATTCTCCAGACACAGATATTCGCACCCCAATTTAGCGTACCATTTGACGTTTGACTAGCGTATATCTTAGACTCTTATTTACAGTCTATTTTTATACTTTATATTTTTGCTATTTTTTGGTGTAACTGGGACCTTGAGTACCTAATTTCATTCCTCCTCATGTACCACGTGATGGAAATGACGATGAACTTGATCAGCATTGTGCGTCAGTAGCAGCACTGGCTGCTGCAGCTGAGCTCCAGTTTTCTGCATCTCACTTATTCATTCAACCTTTATTTAGTCCGGTAAATTATTGAGCCTCGTGGACTCACTTACAAAAGCGACCTGCTAAAACTAAAGATAAGGTAAGTTGCTGTTTTGTCTGAGCTCAGCAGAAGATAACTGTTCTTTAAAACGAGCTTTCACTCAATAATTTGATGTTTTCAAACCGTCTTATCCATCAATTTTCACTGCGTCTGCGCTGGCGTTTGTAGGTGCTCTGGATCAGTTGGAGCCGATGGTAACTCCTCGAGGAAATACACAAAAAAAAACAGAAAATGAGGATCCTGCTCGTGTGTGAAAGAGCTGCAGATAAATTCTAATCTTTGTGTTTTTGTTTTTAAAGGTCAAGATTTAACCCTTTCTCTAGTGCTACATCGTCCCCTGTGCTCAGTAACTCACTAGCCCAGGAAAAAAAGGCAAAACTATTATAAAAGTGTTTTTGTTGTTTTTGCAGGGGCCTTTGGCTACTTTGAGGTCACTCATGACATCACTCGCTACTGCAGGGCTAAAATGTTTGAACACGTCGGCAAGACGACACCCATTGCAGTTCGTTTCTCCACTGTGGGTAAGAACAATCATGTAACGCTTTCATGAGTGTATTATCATTAAAGTTTGAATTGTAAAAGCATACTGAAGATTGTTTTTGCACTATTAAGTGTTTAGTGTATTTCTTGGTTTACATCTTAGATCCTTAGTACTGTTTCTTTTACAATTTATATTTTGCTATTGTTGGATGTAACTGGGACCCTGCGTTTCGTTCCACCTCATGTACCACATGTGGTGCAAATGACAATAAAGAACCTTGAACTTGAAGTTCTAAGTCTGAGAATGTTCGGTTCAGGAGGGCGTTTGGTTAAATTTCGCAACGAGAGCAGTTTAAAGCAAACAACTTTAATCAGAATGACAAAGTCCACGTCCCTCTGCCGATGCATTCAGTTTAGATTTTGTACCTGTCTGACTATTCAGACATGATCTATTTAAACAACAAACTGTCGATTTGTCTGATGGACCGGAGTTCACAGTTTTAACGTGGAATCATTTCTTATGTAGGCATGTTTAAATCTTATCAGAGGTGGGGGTTAGACAACAGAGCATGTCATTAAAGTATAAAATGCACCGTAGTGCAAATAAAGGCCTCTCAGAGGTTTGATGAGTGACAGAGCCGCAGCTCATCTTGTGTCAATAAGTGTTTTTTTTCTTCCTCCAGCTGGTGAATCCGGGTCGGCAGACACAGTCCGAGACCCGAGAGGCTTTGCTGTCAAATTCTACACTGAAGAGGGTAACTGGGACCTGACGGGCAACAACACCCCCATTTTCTTCATCAGGGATGCCATGCTGGTGAGAGGAGAGTCGGGGTTCAGAGTCGCTGAAACATTCAAGTTATTTTAGTTTTGGGTATTTGTGTTAAAACATAAAAACATGTATTTTATTCCAGTTTTAAGATGAGTAGCATGTACACGTTTCTGAAGTATTTTTACTTTTATCAAGCTGACTCGTGTGACATTCATGATTGATCTCCACCTTCCTCTGCCTTCAGTTTCCGTCCTTCATCCACACTCAGAAGCGTAATCCTCAAACTCACATGAAGGACCCTGACATGGTGTGGGACTTCTGGAGTCTGAGGCCTGAGGGTCTTCATCAGGTCTGAACTCTGATGTTTGACTGTGAATGTTTTTAAAAAGAAAGAATACTTGTTGGCATATTGGTTTTGAACAAACTAATATTCTAAGTATGTAATTGCTGCAATGCTGCAGATCAAAGTCAAGTTCTTTAATTATTTAATGCATAAATTGGTTTTTTATATATTTTTTGTCTTCCATCAGGTGTCGTTCCTGTTCAGTGACCGAGGTTTACCTGATGGCTTCCGCCACATGAACGGCTACGGCTCTCACACCTTCAAACTGGTCAACGCTGATGGCCAGTGTGTTTACTGCAAGTTCCACTTCAAGGTCTGTAAGGAATTGGGTTAACGGTCTTTTATCCGTCCGTTCGTTTGTCCAAAGTCTCGTTCCACAGCCAGCTCTTCTGGGAGGACTCCGTTTTGTTCCCAGAGCAGCCGACAGTCTCTCCAGCATGTCCTGAGTCTTCCCTGGGGTCTCCTCCCAGTTGGACATGCTCAAAGCACCGCCCTAGGGAGACGTCCTTACCAGATGCCTAACCCACCTGATCTGGCTCCTCAGAGAAAACACATTTCGACCGCCTGTGTTAGGGCTGGGCGATATATCAATTTTTTTTAAATATCGAGATTTTTTTCTAAAGAGATACAAGACGAGACTATATCGTTTATATCGAGATGGTAAACTTTGCATTTACCGTACTTGAAAATCCTGCTGCTGTCTTCTTTCTCCCACTCACCCCCCTCCTTCTCCTTCACTGAAAACAGACCCAGCCCCTCGGCGGCCTCCTCCTTCCTGCCTGCCTACAGGAGGTGGGCGGAGACTTTCAGCACAACAAGTAAACACGGCAAGAGCCGCTAGCTGCTGAGGGAAAAAAACAAAGTTCTTTCTGAGCTAGTTTGGGTTTAAATTGTCAGATGAGGGGAGAAAATTTTGTTTTTGTAGACAATGCTGAAAATAGTCCCGACGAATGGTCAGAACTACAAATCTTTTTCACCATTTAAACAGCGGAGTGGAGCATGAACCGTGAAAGGGCAGAACAGAGTGTTTTTACAGCCTGCTGCTTCCTTAAAACAAACCACGGGTCTGAGCTCATTTAGCCGTGCGTGCACCGCAGAGAGAGGTGGAGACATTAATAAATCAGCAATTTATCATATCTCTAAAGAAAAAGTCCTTAGCGGCTAACAAGATGGCTAACGCTTTAGCCATCTTCCACAGCTGAGACCGACTGTGTCTTTAGCGATATGATAAGCTGCTGAAGAGGATTATTATTTAATATGTGTAAATAAATGTCTAAAAAATAAAGTAATGTATGTAAATAGTTAATTTTTTAAAAACATTTATTTTGTAGAGTTACAGCTGTTTGTTAATAAATGTAGCTGTGTGACAACTGGGACAAAGCTTTGACTCAGAAATATATGTTTGTTGTTATTTTATGGAAAGAAAATTATATCGATATATATCGTATATCACGATATATCATAAAAATATCGATATGAATTTTTGTCCATATCGCCCAGCCCTAGCCTGTATCCATGATCTCATTGTTTCTGTCACAACCCAAAAACAAGATGACCATGAATAAGTGTAGGAACGTCGACTGACCGGTAAATAGAGAGCTTCACCTCGCTGTTCAGCTCCCTCTTCACCACAACGGACCGGCACAGAGTCTGCAATACTGCAGAAGCTACGCTGATCCGTCTGTTGATCCCCTGCTCCGTTCTTCCCTCGTGAACAAAACCCTGAGGTGTTTGAACTCCTCCACTTGAGGAAGAACCTGACTCTCTACCTGGAGAGAGCAATCCACCCTTTTCTGACGGAGGACCACGGCCTCAGATTTGAAGGTGCTGATCCTCATCCCAGCTTAGAACTGCGTCATTGAGAGCTGGGCATCACGGTATGAGGACGAGGACACCAACAGGACCACACCATCTGCAAAGAGTAGAGCAGGAGTCCTGAAACCGCTGGCTGCACCGAGAAATTCTGTCCATAAGTTACGAACAGAATCTGTGACAACAGGCAGCCCTGGTCCAACTCCCGCCCTGAGGGGGGCCGGCTTACTGCCGGCAATACAAACCAATTTCTTGTACCGCTTGTGGATGGAGGGACCGAACAGCCTGTGGCAACAGACCCTTAATCTTATACTCATGGAGTATGAGGCCCCCAATACCTTCTCCAAGTCCACAAAATACATGTAGCCTAGTTGGACAAACTTTTATCTATTGATCACGTAACTTGTTAACTGATACTCGTATTCTATTTTTGATATACTTCTAGACCGATCAAGGAATTAAAAATCTTTCAGTGGAGGAGGCTGACCGCCTGGCATCCACCAACCCAGATTATGCGATCGGAGACCTGTTCAATGCAATCGCAAAAGGAAACTTCCCGTCCTGGAGCTTCTACATCCAAGTCATGACCTTCGAACAGGCTGAGAGGTTCCCGTTCAACCCGTTTGATGTTACTAAGGTACTGCATCCCTCTACAATCCTAACGTTCGTTAGATTCCACTTCATGATTTACATCGAGAGCTGTATTTTTATTAATAAAAACACTTCCTGAATTAATGACCTTATTGCAACAGATATTGAAAATATCTCGTGTAAATTAATGCAGTAAACGTTTTACCCCTTTTCTAGGTGTGGTCCCATAAGGATTACCCCTTAATTCCTGTGGGCAAACTGGTCCTGAACAGGAACCCCATCAACTACTTTGCAGAAGTGGAGCAGCTGGCCTTTGACCCCAGCAACATGCCTCCAGGCATTGAGCCCAGTCCTGACAAGATGCTGCAGGTAACCGTGTTACACATTTTTAATTCTTCTTATTTTCTTGTCATTAAATTAAACTCACGATCTTGAAGCATTTCAGCGTTCGTGTTTCCCAAAAGCTTATTTATTTCTGTGCAGGGTCGACTCTTCTCCTACCCCGACACGCACAGACACCGGCTGGGAGCCAACTA